>OMNN01052146.1:0-20118 GCA_900302755.1 Chromis chromis
CGTCGCCACCTCAGCTCCGGAGGGATCCGCCCTGCAAACCAGCGACGTGGTCATTCACCGCAAGGAGAACGAGGGCTTCGGCTTCGTCATCATCAGCTCCCTGAACAGGCCGGAGAACGCCACCGTCATCAGTGAGTTGCAAAATTACTTTTTTCTGTCTGGAGGCCTGAAGGTTGTTCCTAAATGGTGATTGGACATCCTGATGACCATTCATCCCAAGGTTTTTATTATTTTGCAATAGCAATTTCAAGTGCTACATGGGGAAAACAAATTTAAAAGATGCTATAATAGTGTATTCATTTCTTTTTTTTAATATGTCAGATAAACGTCTTTGCACTGCATGTCTGCTAAGAAACATGGCCAGGAGTAGAATATCCATTTTATCTGCTTTACTAATAGCCAGTGGGTGTCATGTCCCTCATCAATTACTTCACTTGACTGGAGTTTCCCATCCTGCCCAGTAGCTCCAGAACTTCCATTAGCTGGGGTCAAACTGAAATTGATTCAGTTTTAAACTTTTTTGGTCTTAATTTCATGCCAAGGTGGTATTAAAAGATTCTTTGAAAGTCTTAAATGTGGCTTTATTAAACATATGGCTACATTTTGCAAGAGGGAGCTGACATCTTTCAACAGACTGTTGGGATTCTTCAGCTTGGATTGATTAGACCATCTTTTATATAAATGTACTCAGCTCAAATGGAAACATCTTCTCCACTCAAAAAATATTCAGACAAACTTCTGAAAGCTGTAACCAGGATGTGGTCCTGCATGTTCGGGGGGTCTCTCATTTTCAGTGCTTCTGGGTCCAGTCCAATGTTTTATACTGAAGTGTTGATAAGAGCCGAAACTCTTGTTATTGTCAAAGAATGGTCATAACAATTTTAGCTGTATTTCTCAGCAGGTTTGAATGATGCAAACAATTCAGTGTTGCAATAACAAGGCATCACAATATTTGCAACAGTAATTTTTATAAGTGGCTGTTCCACCGCTCACACTGTAATACAGCCGCATATGTTGTTGTGCTGTTTCGACATCTTTCTTCAAAATTGGCAGACAACCACCTTGTTATTGCCTGTTTCCAGCTGTGCCCCATAAAATAGGACGCATCATTGAGGGCAGCCCCGCGGACAGATGTGGGAAGCTGAAGGTGGGCGACCGGATCCTGGCCGTAAACGGACAGTCTATCATCAGCATGCCGCATGCAGACATTGTCAAGCTCATTAAAGATGCTGGACTAACAGTCACACTGCACATCATACCAGAGGAGGGTAAGTGTTTATATGTGTGAAATGATATCAGATGTTGTTCTGTGAGTGTTTACCTTAGTGTCCTTTTTAGTTGAACAAAACTCTCTGGTCTCGTTTCCTTTCGTCTTATATGAATATATTGTGTTTTGCTTGGCCAGGGAGAGTTTTACACACAAAAATGTTTTGATTTTGAAGTTAAAAATTCAAAGCAATTATACATACAGTAAACCAGAAAGGACACAAGTTGTGGAGGAGTGTTTTTCCCAAACTGTTTTCATTATGAGGATGCTGGAACATAAAGGTTACAACGAATGTAGCAGATAATGAAAACAAATCTCTTCAGAAAATTCTACATCTTGGACTTCCTGAACATTTACAGGATCTAAAATGCTTTCTCTTTAGAGTTGAATTAACACTCAGGTGCAATGTTGTCCATGACAGGGTCCCACTCTGGGCCCAGCTCAGAGAAGCAGAGCCCCATGACCCAGAAACACAGCCCACAGACCCAGCCCAGCCCTGTAGCCCAGCCAAGCCAAGGAGGCACCCAGCCTGGCCAAATGGCTCCTCAACCCGGCCAAACGGCCATTCTGCCAGGTCAAGCGCCTGTCCAACCCGGTCAGACAGCAGCTCAGACAAACCAAACAGTGACTGGCCCTCCAGCACCAGCAGCCTCCCAGCCTGCACCAGCTGGAACCCAGCAGAGCCCAGTCACCCAGCCCTCTGGCCTCCCTCCACAGCTCTACCTCCACGACGGCAGGTAAGACCGCACCAAGAGCTCTTGTTTGGACTCAGGAGGAGCGTTTAGTGAGATGGAAGAGCAGGCATTTTCACAGGTGGCCGACATCAAACTGCATATACAAATGAGAATGTGCCACCCTTTTCTTTCTTGCTCATACATTCAGGAGAAAACTCGTGACTGCAGACAACTTTTATCCCAGTCAGACTCTCGGTCTCAGGCTGACTTCCTCTTTATTGCGTAACACCACTTAGCTCCTCCAGTGGCAGTGAATAATTTACTTTAAGGTATCTCTTCTATAATGCAGGAGCCCAGCAATCAGACCCTCTTCTGTGTTAAAACTGTGAAAATGTGAGTGCGTGCACAGATGAGCGTGAGTGCATGTGAGTCTCAGATCAAGACACTGAGAGTAGCACTCCCCGAGCTGTGGATTTATGCCCATTTTACAAGTGGGAACTTGATAAAAGTTTCAAAACGGAAGCTGATATTTCCATCCTTTCTGTGGTGAGCATCTTCATCTGCACATAGGCAGTAATTTTCATCCAATACTCTCCTCCTTCACATGGGAAGCTCAAATGTTACATTACAGATAAATCTGCAACTTTTGGGTCACTGTCCATCTCTCTTCTAAACCTCTGAACCCCAAAGCCAGCATGTGGGTTTGAAAGGCATGTTAATCTTTTTTTTTTAAATTACACCAATTATGAGAACCAGAAACAGTAAAAACAGAAAGAATCATAAGATTTTTAATTTATAACGTATCATGTGCGACATGCAGTTCTGTCAGGAAAACCAACCAAATATAAGTTTTTAAAAATCCTGATATTTTAGCACAATCACTTTATTCTAAATGTCTAATAAAAATAAATAAATAAATAAAGCCATTGCACAAACAGGAAGTCATGTCATAAAATTTCAGGGACTTTTTTCTGAACTGCAGGCAGTGTTTACACAGATCATGTAGGAGACAAATACGGAAACATATTAAAAAGAAGTACTAGAATATCTATAGTGTGTAGAGTCACAATTTTTTTTTCCAGTATTGATAACACCTGTGGATACTTGGAAAAATGTTGTACATGTTGGTTTCATTTTTTTTCAATTGAGAAATAAATAATTCAAAGAAATTCCACTTTTTATTTCTTTTTAGGCCCTTAAAACTGTCATACTGTACAGAAGACATATTTGAGTTCTCTCTACTTCTGGCTATGATTGTGCTGTTTCCTACATCCACAAACTGCTTTGGGTTCAGAGGACTAGGAGCAAAAACATGGATGTGAGGTTGTGTCTAGCAGAACTCCATCATGGCACAAATCTCACCTGTAGTTTGTTGACTTTTTCCTCCTCACAGGTCAGAGGTAAAAGCAAGGCAGGATGTCAAACCTGACTTCCGCCACCCTCCTTTCACTGATTACCGGCAACCGCCTGTAGACTATCGTCACCCACCGGTAACTGATTATCGCCAGCCTCCAACGCTGGATTACCGGCACCCGCCCGGTCTGCTGGACTTTAGACAGCACCCGGCAGCTGCTCAGTTCCCTTTGGGGATTCCCGCAGACTTCAGACCACAGGTAGAGCTTGACCAAGAACTGTCTGCTTATGTTGAGCGTACATCCTTCATTTGTATGCAGGTGTGTACACATTGCAGATAAAGCGATCATAATTATTTTTTCCACATAGTAATCACATACTGTATTTGCTGTCGGTGTGTTGCAAATTGTCCACATTTTGCTCTGCAGGATTATGATTACTTCACAGTGGAGCTGGAGAAAAGCGCAAAGGGCTTCGGGTTCAGCATCCGTGGGGGCAGGGAGTACAAGATGGACCTATTTGTGCTGCGTCTTGCAGAGGATGGTCCTGCCATTCGAAATGGAAGGATGAGGGTGAGACGAAGAAAGCCAGGACAAAGGAATTGCTGTTGCTGAAAAATAGTCACTGTTTTGTTGAAGAAATGCCGAAAAAGTACAATTAATCCAGCCTCAGATGTGCAAGTTTATCCGTCTTAATGCCCATCGTTCATAATATCTCACATTGTCCTGACTGGATTTAAATTCGGTGTAAAATTTAACAGAGCATGACGTTTTTTCTTTCTGCTTAAGTGAGTAAGTATAAATGCTCGTGAACTCGGTGACTGGGTAACACTCCGCTCACCCTCAGCAACTCCTGTTGAAATGTGTTTGAACAAGGCACTTAATGGCGCTTATTCCCCAGTCGCTCGGTGGAGGTTCTCCGTTTGCGGAGGACTGGTTGTGTGCAAAAGTTAACCTTCCGTGGATAAACAGAGGCTGACAGGAATCGACCCTGTGCTGTGTGTGTCTCCTGCAGGTAGGGGATCAGATCATAGAGATTAACGGGGACAGCACTCGGGACATGACTCACGCCCGCGCCATTGAACTCATCAAGGCGGGAGGTCGGCGGGTCAGGCTGCTGCTAAAGAGAGGCACAGGACAGGTGCCAGAATATGGTGGGTTTTCCTGGCACAAACTGGAATCTCTGAATGTCCCACTCTGTCTCTCTCTCTCTCTTTAATCTGTAAACTTTTTACAGTTTCACTAAACTAGAAGTTTAATGTTTCCATTCAACATTACTGTTTTGTAACCAGAACGACTTTCTCCTGCTCCATGTTTTAAGAACGTATTAACATGCCATCAGTATCTTTCTGCACTCCCTGCTCCACAGTCTTCTATTCTCGCCTTTTTGTGTAAAAACTATTTTAAACAAACTGTAGATTCAATACAGTAACCATCTACTCTTTAGCCTTCATGTGTTGTAGCCCCTCTGCTTTAAGTCTAATGATTGGTATAGGCTTTTACTTGCCTTCCCTCAGGAATGGTACCTCCCAACCTCTCCATGTGCATGAAAGGTGACACACTAAGCTCCCCCTATTTCTTCCTAATGGGCCACTCTAAAGACACGGTTTGTGAAAAACTGCATGTCTCTCTCTCCATACTGATTAATCTGTGTGGTCTGTAGTAGTGCTCTAGGCATGCATTCGTGTGATCATGAGTTTATGCATGGGAAACAAACAACAGCCGTATCTTTGTACGTGTGTGCAAGTGCTTGTGTGTGTTGTAGTAAGAGAGCAATATGGTTTGAAGTGACCCTCCAGATGAAATTGTATCGCCCTGAAGAGGGCTGTGAAGTAGACTGTTTGAAATGTATGTGCTCAGAGCTGCTCAGGATCAGTCTGTCACATGGCTACAAATATGTTAATTGTTTTCAAGCACTGAATCAATCCAGGCACACAAGTCTGTTTCTGTGCTGCTCATACAAATCTGCATGCAAGTTTGCCTGATTTTATATGAGGATGTGATGTTTCTCTCTTTCTCTCTCTGATTTTTCTTCTCCCCTTTCATTCTGTCTCTGTATGCATGTGCATGCTGGTTGTCGTTCTCTTTCATCTCAGTCCGTTTGACTGTGTTTTCTTCCTCCTCGACAGACTGTGCCGGCCACTGGGATTCCCTTTCTACAGCCCACTCTGCCCTGCCGGAAGTGACCCTGGAACCTCACCTGAATCCATTGCTCTCATCCCATCCAGCCGCAGCCCCAGACTCCCCTCATCAGCTCCCTCTAGAGGCCACAGTGTGCATGGCAGACAAAGCTCCACAGCCGACAGACCACAGCTCCATTAGAGGGGCTACGGGTGGCAGGTCCACCGAGCAGAAATGCATCATCAGGGGGCAGGGAACTCCTCAGGGGTCTGGAGAGGTGGACTGTGGACCGGGTGACAGACAACCTCGGGCTTTGCCTCCCAAATCTGTTGTGGGAAGGTCCATTGAAAGAAGAGATAGGCAGAGGGAGGCTTGCTCCCCCTGCTGTGAGAGAAAGGTCCTGCACACACAGGCGTTGACCACTGTCTGGCCCTGGGACCCATATGTGAGCGTGAATTTAAATGGAGCCTCTCTGGGCAGTGGAGATGGACACGTCAGCCTCCAGGAGAGGCTGGTGTCCAGAGCTCTGTTGACCAGAGAAGACGAGAGGGCCAGCGGCCACAGTGGGCTCTGCTGCCCCTCTAAATCCATGGAAGATCCTACAGCAAGGAGCGCAGCTGCCTCCCCAGGACCCTGGAACGTCCCTGGGTCTGACAAACTGCCTGGCACCCTGAGGTCCTGGACCTCCACAGTAAGCAGGTAGAATGGATCTTACTGATTTGGACCAGATCACGCTATATGGCTACTCATTCAGTTCACCATCTGAGAAAACCTCCCTTGCCCTCTCTTTCTGTCCTGTTTTCTTCTTCATCTACTTCTGGAGTCATATGTTATGTTTCATTTGTTCTTACAAGATGATTATTACACCCACCACCTTAAAGAACTGAGAAACTTTCACAGCTATTGTAACATACAGTATAAACCTGATGGAGACCCTCACATGCGACCGCTAACACAGATGGAGCAACGATGTCTGATTCTGAGTGGAGCTGCGCTTTTGACATGTACCTTTAACTGCACGACCGTATCTGGCTCAGATTGGTTTGTGCAACATGGCCTCATATTGGAACAAGGAAGAGAGACATATGTACATCCAAGAGATTTACTTTTGCTCCATTTTCTCTGTGCCGTGGGAAGAATTAGACTACAAATCTGTCAGATGGAGGCAGTGACACTGAAACTCCTGGAAGACATGGCACTGACCCAAATGACAGCCTGGTTAACCCGACATATGTTAGATCTCACATGCCTACCAATATATCATATACTGTAAATGTAAAGATGTGAAAAATATGTACATTTGGTAAACTCAAAAACATACCTGTTGGTGTTTTTTTGAGGCAGTGTTGTAGTTAGATAAATTGTAAAAAAAAAAAAAAAAAGAAGAAGAGAAAAACCCCAGGACAGTATTTTAGGATCACTATTTCCATGGCCTCGTCTATAACTACATATCAAAGACTGTGCAAGTCACCAAACCCAGACCGCTGAGGGAGGCGGTGGTCCTGTGCATGGATATAAACCACCATGTCTTTAGACAGGGACTCGCGTCTTTTAAAGGTAGAATATAGAGAGAATAACCTCCGTGGAGCAGATCAGTTGGCATTCATGTGAGACAAAAATGTTCTTTTTTTTCATCAAATTGAACTTTTGAGTGACTGGAAACAGTTTACGGCTTAGTAAGAACTCCTAATACTCTTCTGAGTTATGTACACAACTTGATCACAAGTCAACCATGCAGTCATTGTGCAGAATTATAAGCTGTGTTGTATTCATTTAATGCTCAACAGGAAAATTTTGTCCAGTCTCTATTTCCCATTTCTATGCCTTTTACTGTGCTAAGTGTACCACATCACTGTGGGAGAGGGGCATCGGTGCGGGGAAGAGGAGGCCGATGGTTATGAGGTGGGGCAGAGTGCCTTACTCGAACTAATGCAGAGCTGTTGCCGTTGTGATTCGTTTTGGGGCACTGAATGCAAAACAGATATTAGTGACCACGCACACGTGTCAGCAAACTGCTGAGCCGTGGAGCCTGTTTCTCTTTGGACATAACGCCAAGCAGTATATATCCTGATGCACACTCAGCTGTATAGCTTATCAATGTCAATGATCGCCCGTGTCCCCTAGTGTTTTAAGGGGATAAAATGTAGCCTGTAGCAAAACATCCTCTTCTTAGAGACACCTAGGAGTGTAGAGCTGTGGACGTTTATCAAGACAGGGTTATATCAAAGTGGACCATGGTTTCTGTATCTCAGCTTTATTTGTCTATTCTGTAAAGAAAACACTATGTTTTCATCGTTGCAGAAAGGACCAATGCCCACTACATCTAAAGTCAAGGTTTTAGATGATCGGTGAAACACAAATGCATTGAAACATCTGTTTAATCACAGGATCTTGTCTCTGGCAGAGGTCGAGGCATGCTGCTATTAAGCTGAGACACCCAAGATGAAGTCACTATCCTCCAGCATTTCCATCTTGATATCATCCATTTCTCTCAGCAAGATGTTTGCTCTTAATTAAAAATTAATCACTAGAGCTTTTGAGCACTGGAGGACCGGATGAGTTGGAGAAAAAAAATCACAATGCTTTGTGACAATTTGACTGAATGCAGCATGACGGCACATCCAAGCTCTACTCGTAAACTGCTGGTAATGTGCTCTTAGCAAAGCAACGCACCGGCAGACTGGGACACTAGTAAGACCTCGAGCATCGAGCATCACCAGGACTGACTGAGCCACAGGAAAACGTGCTCTGGGTGTTTCTGAGCTGACCGAACTGTGGTTCACGTGATTAACTGGTTTACATGTTAGCGAGGAGCATGACAACATGCCATTAGGCTGTAGAAATGTGTTTACTGTATGTGCAAATGTTCAAAGTTCAGAAAAAGGTGAAAGAATTTGTCACCCAGCCCTCTGTCTCCATCCAGGCCGTCCCCCTGCCTGCTGTGACTGATTTTGTATACAGGAACAAAAAAACTGCTTATTGGAACCTGTGAAGGATGGCACGTTCATGAACCCCCCATTGAGATCAAGTATAACTGTGTAGTGTTAATTGTGTACTATTCACCTTGTACAGCTGTATTCCTACAAATATGGTTTACTGTATCATTGATACTGTAGTTTCAAAGACGTGAACAACTATTTTTATGAAATGCGACAGTACTGATATATTACATTTTGCTAAAAAACAAAAAACTTGTTTACTGAAAGATATTCTGAAATACTGTCAAATAAACTCTTGACATGGTGTAAAATATTCTTTTCTAGAGATTTTTACTTAAAATGAGACTAGCGCTGAAACAATCAATCAGTTAATGAATTTTGATAGCTAATTGTTACTTGTTTACCCAAAATGAAAGCTTCTCAGATGAGTGTTTTTATGTGTTTTGTCCTTCTAAATTTGTGTATTTTTAGGATTTGAAGTTGAATTTCAACAGTACCACTATATACCAGAGACTGGATGACAACGAATCGAGTTGAGAATGGATTTTAATCAACACATCAGTCTCATCATTTCAACAATCATTTACACATAACACACCTTTCCAGTCTTTTCACACAATTCCACTTTAAAGTCGCTTCACACCCACACAGGTTTTCTCTTTATTAGAGCTGATTAGAAGTCTTGTCAGCAGGGAGTTTCTGGAGGTCATCGAACCGTTTCAAAGAACCAGAACTGTGAAACTAATCTGTCAGGGAGATGTCAATTAAGCATACAGTGCACTGCTACAAAGAAATCGAATTAGCCAAAATACATGAAACAGTGCAGGTGTATGATGGGCCTGCAGGTACTGTTGTGTTCTATCCAATCAGATCTACAATAATGAAGTAAAAATTGCTGCTTTTCTGCTTTCCAGTGAATTTGACACAATTAGTGGCGGTACTGATTACAATTCTTCGGAGGTGGATGAACAGTCCGATCTGAATCTTACTCCTATTCGATAAAAAAAGATAAAAAATATTACATATTTCTGAGCAGGGACATATTTTATAATAAAACTACTTGTAAACATTTCCCCAGCATGTCCTTGCTGTCTATGGGTGAGGCCAAGATCACGAGCAGCTGTTGTCTCATTACTGAGTGTAGTTTTCTGTAGGAAGCGGAGTTTCACTGTTCCCACTGTTTTCCTGCTCATCCAGAGGATTCGTCTGAGAAAGGAGAAAAGAAAAAAAAAACATTTGGTAACAGCAGGAGAGGCATGAATTCCTACTGTAAGTTTGAAAACTGATTTTATTGCAAAGTGAATACTTTATCTGGAAGGTTACAACTTACATTAAGCGGTTTGTAGATTCCCATTTGGAAGCGACAGCAAATGACATCAACCAAGAATCCAACCATACCGTGGATCATGCCTGCAAGAGAGAAAAAGATCCAACTTAAATACTGATGTTTATGTTGGGGTTTAAATGAGGGGAAAGTAGCTGTTGCTTTTATATTGTGGAGGATGTTGAGCCAAAGTGACAGCCTGCATTTCAAAGCCCACATAGATTCATGAATAATACATGAAGCATGATTTTTGCCTTTTTCCAAGCTGCTAAACACTCATTTAAGAATGAGCACATACCCTCGCTAGCAGAATTACTCCTCTGCATTTTAACTTCGCACTTGCCAGTAACCCCATCAAGTTTGGGACACCAAATGACAACATATCCAACAACTGCTCTCATTATCGTGACTTTTACTTCGTCGGATTAGATGACAAGTTTGGATGAATGTAAAGGTCTCAAGTCCTGCTTAAAATTATAAATGAACAGGCATTTGGGGCTATGTATGAAGGAAACACAACACTGCTTATGCATGATTTAGCCCATTACCAACTAACTGTGCATATTTTAGATTACAGTTTTTAGTTCATGTTGGTAAAAAAAAAAGTCAACCTTCCTGGCCTCAGATCATTAATGTACTATGATGCAGTTGGTGTATTTTTTCATGCTGATGTCCTCGGGTGCTTGTAAGAAGCCATGACATCCAAGATTAGAGAAAAAGTATTGTTTTTTTGAGTTGCAATTGCAAAAAATAACCAACAAACAAATAAAAACATGTAGATATTGTCAATGTAGACTCGTAATTTACTGCTTTAAAGGTATGTTGTAAAGCTGTTGCACACTCACACACTGGAGCATCTGTGAACGTACCTACAAAGATTCTTCAAAGTAGTCCCTATTCTAAGCTGCATAACCACGCAGGACTGACTTAAATGCACCCGATGGCAGACAGGCAGTCAGGAAAGCATTCTGAAAATGTTGCAGTATGCTCTAAAAGCAGTCTACACTTAGAAGTATGAGCTAAACTGTGACAAAGTTCCTTTTAAAGATGAATATGTCACCAGAGAGAGGGTTCATCTACCTGTGGTGGAGAAAATGCCTCCGATGATGCCACAGAGTCTGATGAGAAACTGCCAGAGGGGCATGTGCGTCTCGGTGACTTTGACCATGAGCGAGCTGATGTCGTATTTCATAAAAATCCCTGAGACTCCATGGCTGCCTGCAGCATGGTTTATCGCTCGCTCCTGCAAGACAACGGGAGGAACACAGACATATTTACTGTACTGATACACTATGTATTACACTAATACACACAAATTAAAACCTACCTGTTCGGTGACTGAGTACTGATGAGTTTCTGCAGAAACTTTGTAGGTGTTCAGCTTGGTGGGCACGATGGTGATGAAATACTGGAACATGTGGTTTGCTGGAGAGAAGCATCAAGAATCCATCAGTGTAAAATAAATATCAGAGCATAAATAAGCACAAAAAAGGAAAAATGTTTGACAACACAGACGTACAGTCAGGAGAGACTTTCTCTGTGCCGTCCAGAGGGCTGATAATTCCAGGGATGGCCTCTCCAAAGGACAGGTGGTCAATCCGGTGAGAAAAGTTATAAGCTGTAACACAACAACAAATCAAATCAAATCAAATCATCATCATCAGGTGAATACAGCTGCTTTACTCCATGTGTGACTGCAGCCACAACTTTAATGTACAATGTGACTGATGTTTCCAAAGTAGTCGTGTCAAAAAGATGATAAACTCACAATCATGGCTGACAAGGGCAGCTAGGTGGGCATGGCCTCTGGGGTGTGGGATGGACCTGTGTGGGATTAAAAGGTCAGAGGTCTGAAAAGTTTCTGCTTTATCAAGAATTAAGGGTTCAAAATATAAACTGCACATAAAACTGAAGTCCCAGAAGGGAAGGCTAAATCCCAGAAATGGGCACATCATCTAGAAAATCCACAACACTCCAAAATAGTCAGGATGGGTTCAAGGGGTGTGTGTGCTCACTGTGTCTCAAAACAACACACTCACAAACCAATAGTCAAGTCTAAATAATCAATAGATCATCAGTGTGTGTTTTTTTTTATGTGGGTACATACTTGCCAACAGTAATGTGGAAATTTCCTGCCACTTTGTTGACATACAGGTGTCCATGTATCCTGCAGGCACTAAGGGAAGTGGAGCTGTCCTCGCTGGGTGGAAATTAACAAGAGATTGTAAAAACGCTTCCTAGTTAATCAGTGTACTCACATTTTATTCGTGTAATCACACAATCCAGATTATATCGACTAGTTTGTACCTCTGAGTCTGAGCAGGAGGAGATCCTTTTATTGCAGCCTTGAAGAGTAAATCCTGCAGAGAGTGCTCCACTCTCAGACGCTCCTGGATGTGCAGAAGAGTCCTGGACAGATAAATGAGGACATGAAAACTCATTTGGGATGAGATCCAATTTAATAAATAGAACAGCTTTTTAAATGTAGGTTTTTAGAAACAAACTAAAATGTTTCAGGGTGTAAATATGACTGGATTACTGGAGTATAGAGTGCAGATAGTATAGAAAATATGCTTGTGGGAGTGCCCTGGATATTACAGGTATAACAGGTTCGTGTGAGTCTTACATCTGCCATAATCTTTGCTGTGGTGAAAGCTCGAAGTTAACCTAAAATGAGACAGAAAAACACAATTTGTCTGAAGATTCTCAGTCATCCAGGTCATGGTTATCCTCGTAGTTTCAATCGTAGCATCTGGACTTGGTTGAGTTAGCTAGAAGACGTTTCACCTCTCATCCAAGAGGCTTCATCAGTTCTAAACTGACTGGTTGGGAGTTCCAGATTTTATACTCTTCAGGATCCATTAACACTATTGAAACTCCAGTCTGCTGGGTGAGTGTTGCCCCTCCCTCATTTTGTGAGTCATTAGGTCATTTCCTCTCACACAATGGGTTTTGTTAGGGCCCTATGTGGCCAGGTGTGAAAGGTTTCTGTTCTTCCATGAAAAGGGACCTAACGAACCCCATTGTGAGAGGGAATGACCTAACGACCCTCATTGGCACCGTTCTCACCTGGCCACAAAGCTCCCTAACGAACTCCATTGTGAGAGGGAATGACCCAACAACTCACATAATGAGGGAGGGGAAACACTCCCCCAGCAGACTGCAGTTTCAATAGTGTTAATGGATCCTGAAGAGTATAAAAACTGGAACTCCCAACCAGTCAGTTTAGA
Organism: Chromis chromis; assembly: GCA_900302755.1. Taxonomy (NCBI): domain Eukaryota; kingdom Metazoa; phylum Chordata; class Actinopteri; family Pomacentridae; genus Chromis; species Chromis chromis. The sequence continues at coordinate 12,908 of OMNN01052146.1, forward strand.
ACTGATGAAGCCTCTTGGATGAGAGGTGAAACGTCTTCTAGCTAACTCTAACCAAGTCCAGATGCTACAATTGAAACTACGAGGATAAAAACACAATCATCAGATAAGGATACAGAAGTATTAACGGTGTAAGATAAAGGTTTAAACAGAATTATGTTTGATGTTTAGCTCACACTTACTGGTTCATATTTTAAGCCATCAGAAGCAACCATAGTCTCTGCCAGATCCAACACATCTGCGCCTATATCTGTAATTAACCACACATAAAATAAGTTAAAACCTTCCTCTTGAGTTGAAATACACATAAAATCAACACACGTGTGTACTTACACTGGCATCTCATGGCAACTGTAATATCCACATTTATCTTCAGTTTACTGTAAATGAGGAACATTTGCAGTTAGGACTCAGTTCAGAGAGTTAAAACACAGTCACCACATGAACCTGTTCAGCTTTTACCTGCTAAAGTCTCTGTCCACCTCATATTCGTACTTCATCCATGTGTTTCTGTACACAAAGAATTCCAGGAAGGCAAGGATAGCCATGAGAGTGAAAGCTATCAGAGACACTAGAGAGAGTTTCAGAAATTAGTAAACTAGCAGTGTGTATGTGGCTAAAAGTTAAAGCTACATCTGTGTGTTAGCAGCCACATCTGTACCTGTCCCACCGCTGGCTGTGGACTCCACGTAGCTCTCAGGAACTTTAGGAAAAGCGTCCAACTCCTTCACCAGAGTCAGAGCCTTCTTCTTCGTCAGCCTCCTCATCTTGGGACCAGCAGCGGAGGTGTATCTCCCTCATAAAGTGGATGTTTCCTGGCAGCTAGTCGAGCAGCAGCACCGGTCAATCATAAGTTTGTCTGCTGACGTCGAACATGACAGCTACCGAGCTAACTGTTACTGTTAGCTTGTTAGCTAGCTAGCCGGCTAACCGCCCCGACAGACGACTGGTGTAATGCTAAGTTTGGCGACACAACGTGTTATTATTCTCGTTTAAGGTGCTTTTGTTCAGAACGAAACATCAAGAAGCCTCCAGATGAGATGAAAGCTACCGGGGTGTGTTGTGGAGCAGCTAACTGTGTCGTTTGACCCCATTGTCTGGAAAATAAACTGCTCTCATTTGGCATTAGCGCCCTCTGATGGCGGCTAATGCTAACCGTTGCTACAGCCCAAAGGCACATCTGCATTGTTTCATGGTTTATTATGTGGTTTAAATTAGTCAAAATAATATAAACAATTAAGACAGCAAGAACATTTAAAGAACTCTAAATTCAGCTTTGTATTAGTTATTGTGCTAATTTAGTTTAGTGCCTGTTTTAGTTTTATATTACCTGAACACCTTGAAGTCCAAGCATCTTTATAGTTTTAACTTTATAGTTAAGACAAGACAAGACAAGATAAGATAAGACTTTACTATTCCCAAAAGAATTTCTTTTGCCAGATAATGGTCAGAAAATAAAATTGCATAACATGGGAATAAATGAAGTGCCTAATAGAAAAGCAATAAGACATAAGTACTTTTTAAATTAATTTTTTATTAAAAATAAGTTGGCTAAAATAAGACTAGAATAGAAAAAGTAATAAGTACTGGCAATGATTTTAAGGTACTAAAGAAATATCACAAATGATAGTAAAATATTTCACACTAAAATGGGAACCTTACACATGAAATTAAAATGTTACACATGATAATTAAATATTGCACCTGAAATATATTAAATATTGCGCATTACATTGACATGCTGTACATGAAAATGAAATCCCTGAGTGATCCCTTTGCCCCATTTATATGCAAGATAAGTGGCTGTAGATATCCTTGGACTGTAAAGAATAAGTAAAATAAAAGATGGCTGATAATGGAGATGATTAGGGTGATGACAAATCTAATGGACATTGTTTTAAAACTGGGGCTACTTACTTCACCTATGTCATTTATGTATTATTATTTGTTCGTTTTTATTGGTTTGTGTTTGTATTATTATTTTATTTATTTATTTCAATAGCTTACTTATTTTCCTAGCCTGTGAATTATTTTCCCCTAGGCATCTGATTTTGTTGTGGCATTTAATTGTAAAAACAGGCACTAAGTAAAATATTTGTAATTGTCTGTGTGAAAACCTCTGTCTGCCAATAAAAAGCAAATAAAAAAATGAAAATTAAATATTGAACATGAAAATGAAATATTATACATAATCCTGACACTGATATTGCACAAACTATTGAGTAAGGTATCTTGTAGATTGCATTACTGTTCAGATTTAAGTGTTCAGTTTTTCAGCTGTCATTCTTGCATTCTTTTCTTTTTTTTAAACACTTGTAGTTTTTGTTTATAAAAGCGAAAACTTCCTCCAGTTTTCTTCTTCTTTTTTTGAGTAATATGAATATTATTATAAACTATGTCCCTTCCTAGGTTACCATCATTTACTAAACATTTGGTATCAGCCACTTTGCCATTATGATTGCTGGGAGAAGGTTTTAGCTCCTACTTTAGACTGAATTACAAATTGGGTAAAGCAAGAACCTGCAGCAGAGCTTCAGGACCTGCTGCAGCCTTTACAATTAGTGTTATTATTACTGTTTGGTAATAACCGTGAGAGGCAGCTCATACACTGTGTTGAGGTCTTGTCTAAATATACTTAATATTACCTCAAATATTTCAGGTGATATTATACTGATATGTTGTGCATATTTGCAGGGAAGCTCTAATTAATATGTTACCCCACTTACTGTGCTTTGTCTACATTATTCCTTTGCTGGATTATTTCATAGCCCCAAGGATGGATTATGAGATCATGGTCCCCTGAGTATATACAGTACACCATAAAGCAGAGCAGAGTCTTAGAGGATTCATATTGCATTGAGTCAATACTGAACATAAGCTGACCTACATGCTACATAAAACCCCTCTAAAGATATCATTTGTTTTTTAATTGTGACAACCTCATAGTGTTTGTGGAATGTTTATACCATTCCTACAGTTTTAAAAACGATTTTATGCATTTTTAATTCTGCTTATATTTTGTTGTAGGAGGCCTTATTCTGTAAATCCCACCCCTGTAGGCCCATAGTTGTTTTAACCTTAAATGTACTTTGCCTACATTTTGAGAGGCCTTCACTCTCCTGGGTAATTTCCTCAGGTGTTGTTTTACAATGTAATATGTTTATCTTTGCATCTATCTTTTATTTGGCCATACCGCCTTGTGGATGCCCGATCCCATCAGATCTCGGAAGCTAAGCGAGGTAGGGCCTGGTCAGTACCTGGATGGGAGACCGTGAGGGAACACCAGGAAGCCTGGGTGAATGCAGTGTGAGAGTGAGTGGTTGGTGGTGGTCAGAGGGGCCGATGGCGCAGATTGGCAGCCACCATTGAGTATGGAGTGAATGAATAATGCAATGTAAAGCCTCTTTGAGTGTCTAGAAAAGCGCTACATAAAACCAATGCATTATTATTTACTATTGAGTTTACAGACCAAACAAACTTTGGTCTATCAAATAACACAGCTGTTGTTTTAATGAAAGGATGAAAGACGTTGTTCATACACTTGAGCCAGAAACACTTTTCAAAACACAATTTGAAACACAACATTTTTAACCTTAGCTGTAACTTAAGTGAAAATTACACTTAATATAAAAAATGTATATTCTTACACTGATTTTTAGTAGGATGTAGTGCAAACACATCTCTCCTTATGGTTGAAATCATATAAATATTAACAACATTGTGAATATTAACAGGTGGCATTCTCTTCAATCAATCTATTGACAGAGAATCAGTGTCGACTTATGAGGACTCATTTTAATCAAGATATTACATTCAAGTAAAACCAGTTTTGATTTAAAGTTGTGACTCTTAAAATGTGTCCATAACTATGTAGAAAGTCCTACTGTGGTAGCAGCTGATCTTTTACACTCTTTGTATGGAACAGCCTCAACATTTGGTGACCAACAGGAGTCAATAGATTAACGTTGTAAAGTATTGTAACAGTATAAAATATTTCCACACCCTATTATTATTCAGATTGACAACACCAACTTTCATGTCTTTTATTCTTAAAGACATTGTGAGAAACTTCTTTCCTTAGTCTTCAACTGAGCATCTTTTAAAACAAAAACTAAAATAAATATGCGTAAAATGACATAATTAGCGAGGGCTTCTGCTCAGGTTCTATCAGCACAATACATACATCTAAAGTGAAATACTATCCAACTTCAAGTATCTTCTGTATTGATTTAGTGCTGTGCAGGCATAGGACACGTAAGCATGCCAACAAACATCCAGCGTCCTCATACGCAGTACAGAGCCACCTCTAACATCAACGTTGTGATCCAACAAACAGATTAATGACTGAAAACAGTCTGCAAACATTACAGAGGACAACACACTCTCAACTATACAACATGACCTCGCTTTAGGCTTGAAGCTCAGTTTCAAGTGACAGAAATCAATTTACAAACTGTCCACTCTATTCTGCAGGCACAGAGTCGGGACCCTCATCCCGTAGGACGGCTGTCTCTAGGACGTCTGAGGTTGGCGTGTCGGGCGGCTCTTGAGAGAGATCTTCAGAGCATCTGCTCACAGTGGGTGAGATCACATCTGGACTTGTGTCACAGGACTCTGTGCTCTGCTCAGAGGTGGCTGTTGTAATTGTTGTGGCAACACTTTGGGGAACAGGATCAAACTCATCATCGTCATCCTCCAGGATGGGTGACTCATGGATATCTGTCAGGAAAAAAACAGATGTTTTAGAGATGCTGTCTAGATAAGCTGATATGGGGAAGTTAATTGTGTTTGTGAAATCATGAAGTGGAAGAAAACAAACTCACTGCTGAAAGCTTCTGGGTACTGCTTAGCGATCTTCCCTTTCAGTGTCCTGGAGAAACAGAGCAGAACAGTAATCAGAGGTTGTATATGTGTTTTTGTACATATGCACTGGGAGAGTAGTGACTTACCTGATCCTTCTGAAGACACTGTCCAGATCTTTCTTCATCTCCACAAGGGTGCGAGTGTGGAGTAGGAAGCGCTCGTTCATCTGCTGCAGTCGCACATTAGACAGTCCATTAAAGTTGATCAGCATTTCATTGGTTTTCTCAAAGCGGTCGAGCCTGTTTTCACAAAATAAAGCACAGAAACAGCAAACTTCAGAGTCAAACTCATTTATAAAACAACAATAGTTGAACCAAAATGCTGCACAATTAAAATAGCAAACACAATTACTATCAGGCAAATATGAATAAAAAGATAATAACATTAGAATCAAAAATGATATAACTCAAAAATGGATGAAGTCAGGGTCATGCAAAAAGCCTGGTTGACCTTATTTTCATTAAGACTGATAAAGTTTAAATCCATCCGGGTTTTGATATATTTTAAGCAGTCCAGCAAAGGCTCATCATGTCAGCATCACAAATGAACTGACCTACACACCACCGTCCATCTCTTTTATATTTACTGGTATGAAATAAAAGAAAAGCTTGATCACATCATGTCACTCACATGTGTCTCTGAGCCTGGATGATGGCGTTCACATCCTCAGAGTTGACCATGCTCAGCATCCTATTGCAGAACACACCTGATGCTGTTGGCTCAACCATGATGACGAGCAAGACGAGAAAGCTGCAAATACAAACCTTTATTTACACATGTGCGAACAATATAATATCAGCTAAAGCTAAATAGTGAAAGAAAGAGATACTGTCAGCGGCGTTATTTGCACTAACTAGTTAGATTTATTAACACGTATCATCTTTAACAGAGGCAGTAAACTTCAGATGCTAATTTTCTCTGTGACATTGCATTTACATCATGTTGTACCACTGCTTAACTGCACTGTTAGCATGCTAGAAAACCATTTATTATACTGTTATTCTGCAGACTAAAATAACAAAGGCAGCAACAAAATTCACATTACCTCCCTCAGGTCCAACACGCGATGTTTATCGACTTTAGAATGTGTTAATAGCAGAAAAAACTACATCTAACAGCTGGCTGTAAAACAAAAACAGAGCCCTTCCGTATTTGTTTTCACTTCCGGTCATAGGACCACCTTTTTCTTCTTCTTTTTTAGTTTTACCGGAAGTTGACAAGCCAGCTTAAAGGTGCAGTACCGCCACCTACCGGGCTGGAGGGTGATAGCAGCAGCTTGGCAGATAAAAAATAAATAAATAATATATATATATATATATATATATATATGTATACTTTTTTTTTAAATTCTCTTACTTTATCCTGTTTCCTTTAGGTATTTAATTAGGTGTCTGAATATCCCCCATGTCCTAAGACATTCTCTACAGTGATATTTAACTTTCTTTAATGCTGGTGTGCTGTTCTGAACATGCAGTGTGCACATCTACTAGCTTTTTTGAAGTCCAGTTTAAACCCAGTATGTCCAATTCTGGGACGAGTAATGACTCCTTCTTGCCTCCTTCCCCTAACCCTGGTGTTTGTGGAGGATATAAATATGTCTTTCTGTGTTATTTATATTCCAGTAATGCTGCCATGCTTTTTTTTGCATTTGTCTTTTTATGACTGATTGATTCTCAGCTTTACTCAGCAGAATTTTCATGTTTACTTTAGCGATTTGAGTGATTGTTTGGCCAGTATTTCAAAAACCTCATTTCCTTCGACTCCAAACGAAGCCAAGTGTCTGACCCATATTTAACATTTCCAAAAAAAAGATCTTGTCTACATGATTCCCCTGATTTAATACTTGTGAGTGCGGGCCAGCAATCAGACGTAATTAGTGCATTACTTTAGTTGTTCTCTTTGATGATCTGGCGTTGTTTGCTTAATAGCTACCTCACATTGCAGCTCCTGTACATGCAGTTTTAGGGTGTTTTGAGCCATCTATAAATAACGCCAACTTATCTACACAGTCCTGCTCATTGTAATTTAGTGCTATCCCCCCATGAGTGCCTTTTTGGACTTCTCCCTCACTTGTTAATGTATATATAAAGCTACTGATGGCATCACAAACAACCAGGGCAGAATCACTGAAGATGGGACTGTCAGACTATACTGTATGTTACATAAGCCTGTTCTCTCTGTAGTTCTGTTTCCTATCATTCAATGCTTTTAACACGGGTGTCATAGTCCTGCAGCATAGCCTGTGCAGGGTGTGAGCTACTATGACCGTATAGATTAACTAACTAGCTTCACTCTCCTTCTCCATAACAACAGTTCCCCCATTTTAACTTTTCAACTTGCATTGCAGCTAC
>OMNN01052149.1:0-10419 GCA_900302755.1 Chromis chromis
CCCTGAGGGAGCTGTCTAAATATATCCAACGTGACATGGCTGCATCTCACAGCTCAGTCACTAAGCTTTCACAACACAACTCTCCCCTGACAATACAAAGTAAATGGGGTTGAATATGCCTTGGAAGACCTGAGTGCCCACAGTCAAAGCACAAACATGCAGTCACGTATTCACTGCACACTCACACACTGTGCATTTGTGCCTATAGAGTTATATATACTCACTTATTTTGCAAGAGACATGGCTGCAGATAACAACTGCAGAATCTATTATGTTCAATAAGCCATGATCTAATCTTCATCTTTAATGTCACATTTTTATCCCAAACGAAAAAAAAGTCACATTAAACTCAACAGAAAAATAGAACCTATAGAACAAAATACAATGCACATAGAAAGTGGCACCATGACATAGCAAACCCGTAATCACAAGTGTCACTTACATGCTACTGTTAACCCATCACTTTGAACACTTAAACACAGTGATCTCATTGGCCACTTTGCTTGTAGAATCTGTGTTTGACATCTGTAGACGAACTAACAACCTGAGTAATGTCACAAAGTGGTGGCTCAGTCTAGCAGTGGTGTTGGAAAAGTGGAAGCAGAAAGCTGAGAAGAATCAACAACAATTAAAATGAAATAAAAAGTAATTAAAGCTACATTAGCCGTCACTGTTTTTCGTGCAGAGGGTGACAACAATTAACCTGACCAGACTCACTGAATTCCCAGCTGAGGCTGTTATACGTCTCTCTGAGGAGCTCATCTAGCACTTAGGCTTCACTCTCTTCTTCAGACTTCACAAAGTTAAAACTCAGAATCCATTAGTTTGATCTGCACTTGTTTGATTGCATGCAAAAAGTTGGTCATGAAGACCTTACTTCCCTCGCTGACGGGCTCATATCAGAACAAGCATAAAACATTTACACAAACATCTGTCTGACAGTGCACAGTGGAGGAGGATGTTGTTGTAACCCATAGCAACACAATCATGTTGAAGTTGATCGAGTCTACGAGAAAGAAAGCAGCACACCTTTACTCACAGCTGTCATAAATAACAGGTCAATTATTGCTGCTGCCATGTCCTTTGTGATGTTAGATGTCACTGTGAAGTCTGTTGGGCCCAGTACAGATCAGTGATCCCATGTGCAAGTGTTAAGGAAACCTATTTGTTGTTGAATGGAAGATGGATAGGACCCACATTTGATTCCACATTTCTCCTTTTATCAACATATCTGACATTGTCAACACACTTTGTTAGTAGATATCCGGTCTAGCATGTTTATTAAGTGATCCGTGTTAATGTGAGCATAGTGACAGCTGCACGACAATGACAGCATTAACACCCCAACATTAACAAGTCAGAGAGGTGAATACGACAGCTACAGCACAAACAGAGCAGAACATCCAGCAGTTACAGTACTGGCGACCATTCTTTGCGTTTTGGCGGATAAGTTTACATATCTCTTCGGCTGACTCTCACCCCTCCCGTGCAGCTCCGGTGACATTCCTCCCATGCCAGCTGGACATTCCAGTCTCCGCTTCCCCCACAGTGACCAGAGGTTCCCCTGGATCACTATTTCAACCTTTATGAAAATGTCCTTGTTCGACATCCCATCCTTTCTGCACATACATGTGCAGGACTGTATACCTCTGATGTAGTCATCTACTGATGCCCTGTTCTATTCATAGCACATGCTGGAGGACAAAGGGAGCTTCTGCTCTCATCACCATCAACTGCATCTTGGTAAAGTTTACAATGTAAAGTGAAAGATGAAGTGTAAACCGCCGTAGTTCCATTTCGTTTACATTTAGTTGAGGCAAACTTTTCAGGAACTAAGAGAAAATAATGCTGCAAGCTCAATGTCTACTTATTATTATTATTAACCAAACAGTTCTGAAAGATTTTGTGTGTGTTTAACAGGTTATAGAAATCACAGAATCTATAATACATGCAATTCAAAATTGCAAAAATCAGCAAAAACGAACACTAGGCTGTCACATGACTCCGATAGTAAGGAATATTATCATTTACGGTACAAATGATCATGAATAACATCAAATTGGTGCACAGTGACTGACAAAAAATGGTCTTTTCATCCTTCTTACAAACCATTGAAAAATAAGCTTTAGAAAAAAGACACTGCATCAAGCCACAAATTATAATTTTGAGTTGCGCCGAGTCTGCAATCACGTCAAACTATCACTACACCACCTATCCAGCACAGATAACTGCACCTCATCTCTCCACTCATCTATAATCAGTCGGGTCAGCCTCACAGAGTGCGTCTTACATACACAATCAGGAAATATATTCAGGTTATGCTGCACAGTTCAAAACCCATCATAGGCCAGCGAATGGCCTGCAGCATTATTTTGCATACAGACAACACAGGGTGTGTGCGTCCACTGGTGGGAGGTGGGGGGGGGGGACAGGAGAGAGTGATGGAGTGGAGAGAGGGAGGCACGAGAGGAGGAGAAGGCTTCCTCCAGCAGGAGAAAGGAAACAGTGTAAGGAGAAGGCACACAGTGGGGATGGCATGAAGGATGAGAGCAAGTGTCGGAGGGAAAGGTTTACTTACAGAAGGTTCCTGACAGATGAAAGAGAGGTACCAGGGAAGTTTCAGCGGGCTCTCCTCCAGAGGGAGCGATAACCGTCCACAAAAGCTGACATTGCCGAAGCAAAAAGCATCTCACACAGAGTGTAGGGAGACGGACAGGAGCAGGGTGTGTGTACGTGTTGGGATCTGGCTTTAACGCATGTATGTGTGTGCTGGCAGGGGGGTAAAGCGACTGAGGGAGGTAGAGAGAGAGAGAGGCAAGAGATACAGAGAGTTTGTACAAGCTGACTGGCTGGTGTGAAAATGGGAGGGAGCTGCGTCGTCCAATAGTGTGAGAGATGAGCAGAGTGAAGGGGAGATGGCAACAAAGAGACAGAATTTTTTTCAATTCCTGTCCTCACTCCCCCTTACCTCTCCCATGTCTCTTTTTGATTGCATGTGTAAGGGGAATGAGAAATGCCCAAACTATCAAACAGAAAGCTGGGGATGTATCATATGAGACGCTCAGGGTGTCATAAACAGAAGCTGCCTTTGTCTCTTCCTTCTTCACACACACACAGAGTGTACGGGAAGGGAAGATGATGAGAGGAACAGGAGACATAAATTACCAAATCCTGCTGGGAACACTAATAACTGATGGCTCAAAGGAGTGACAAATGTGGAGCTTGGCCTAAAAGGGTGATGCAGTGACTGATGAAGACGTGAATAAAAGAAAGACGCAGGGATTGTGAGAAGCGGCACACTGAGGGAGAAAGATGTGAGACAGTAAATCACTGTTTAGGGACTCACAGTTCAGGTTATTCCCAAGGATACGGTGTGATTATTGTTTATGTTTTTCTTATTGTTTTTTTTTTTGACTGTGAAGAAAATATAGTGGTTAGGATGGAAAGTAACATGTAGGGCAATATTTTGACAAGAAAATTATGGTTTGTAGGATCTCTGTGTGGTACGGACAGCAGAGGCAAGAGTACCATCCTCCTCACAAGTGTGTGTTGAGCGCCTGTGTGCATGCGCATGGGGGTGGGGACCAAACCATCTTCCCATGATTTTGCTGCGGGAGCACCATGTTGCCATGGAGACTCCATCCAGTGCAGCAGAGCACGCAGATGGCTGCTCTCTCTCTCTCTCTCTCTCTCTCTCTCTCTCTCTCTCTCTCTCTCTCTCTCTCTCTCTGAAACAGTCCAGTTAGCTCCTCATCCCTGACCTGCAATTCACAAAAGCTTGTCTTTGTGCAGGTTTTAAAAAACCCCTCCAGGTATAGACAAGCGTCTGACTCAGAGCACAGACAAAACTATTTTCGACAGAAGAGAAAAGGCCTTTTGTGTGGATTTACTGCGAAAAGATTGAAACACTGAGCATCATCTAATATACTTGAACATATCAATGCACTAAATGTGTCCAATACAACAAAACCTTTACTTTAATAAAGTCACTTGTGGTATTTGTGTGCTGATCTGAACTGATTATCGCAAGCTAATTGCATGTGATTACAGCCCAGCAGAGTATGTATGGTCTGCATTCGAATGCACAATACGAGACTATATCATGTCTTCAGCAATGTAAAACACATTGATTTAATCATTATATTAATACTGCCCTGATAATCATTTTACAAAGAATAACTCCAGTTCTCAGTTTGACCTTCTAACTTCCAGGCAGACATTCCTTTTAGTTTAGGTTAAAGTTAAATTAATATGTAAAACAAAATCAATGTTGTTAACGATGAACAAATCTACTATAGTGAACATTCAGCTCAGGCATTTAACAATTAGATGCGAGTCATTGCATTTATTAATCTGTGTGGCCAGAAATTTAAAACTAGTAGAAAAACAACACTTTTTGCATAAAACTGTATTAATGTACTTTGAGAAAGAAAAAAACACATGCAGTATGTGTTAACAGTCATGGTTTACATATCTTTAAGAAAATAAACCATCAACTGGTATAAATGTCTTGTATGCTTTGGGAAAAATGATTGGCAGAAATGTAAAATATAGGTAACTTACAGGAACGATTCTACAGAGATCCCAGTCTTGTTCAGAGACAAGAACTTCAAGTTACATCTGCTCTTTAAAAGTACAGCAAGAAGTTCTAAGCTTTTGGCACAGCTTGGCTATGACAATAATAGAGGCTTTTTTTTAAAATCAAAAAACTTGTCTCAAAAATCTGTCAGTGGAGGTATTGCTGAACTGGTAGATTGTCTTTTAAAATTGGCAAGAACCCTGAGAATCAAGCAGTAATGGAGCAACAGTGAGGTGTGTGGGGGAGGCTGTATGAGATGAATCTAATAGACTTATTATTCTGTTTGCTTGATGCAAGAAGAGCGACTGTGACATTTAAAGACTTTTTTTATGCTGTCCAATAACAAAATGCATACAAATACATCAACACCCATGCATGCCTTAGAGCTAAGTGAACATTTCTATGAGGTGGCTTCCTGTAAAAGAGTTGAAAATGTGCAAAAATTTGACTGAACCCCATACATCCATCTCTCTGCCAAGATACCACAATTACCTGCAAAATGATTGGGTTGAAGGTAAATTTGGCATTAGTGGGATAAAAGGTGTGGAACAAAAGGAACTGGACAGTAAAGACATAAACTGACAGCACTGCTGTCATATGTTAAACCCTGACATTTACCCAGCTAATCAATGTGCCCTGCACTGCTCCAGCTCCCTGATGTTTAAGCCCATCTGATCAGAGCAGGCAGAAAACAGCATGCATCCTAATCTGAGAGGCTAATGATGGAACAGGAAGGAAATTAACGTCACTGAGCAACCTTGTTTTAAGGTGACTCATGAATATAATGACTATTTTTGCATTACAGTGATGACAACAGACCCTGCAATTGTGAGAGGAGAATACTGTAACAGTTATGGAAGGCACTTTGCTTCAGCTCTGGTGATACCTCTGATATGTTCAGGGTCAAACAACAAAAAGCAACATGTGTTCAAAGAAAAAACACCAACATATCTTTTGTGTGCACTTACTCATCCATTTTGCAACGAGCAGACTGGCCACTAATGAAGGTCAGCAGGTAAGTGTCCTAGATTCTTCCAATGCTCCTCTTCTTTCCTAGACAGAAAACAGCTGGGATAAACAACAGAACTGAAGCACTGGGGTTATAAACTAATTTAGCACAGGTATTACAACATGTGCAGAAAATAACACATAATATCAGAAATTAATTAAAATCCAGTTCCTCTTGGATTGTGTAAAAACACAACTATCACACATTCACACACACACACACACACACATTCCACTGTAACTTGCAATGCTTTAGTCTAAGCTGGAAAAACTTATTTTTCACCTTTTAAATGACCAGCTATTATTATGTGGAGGGCCCCCATGGCTGTGCACTGGAAGTAATAGCAAGAAGTGAATCTGGAAAGACTAACTTAAGATTAATTGCACCATCTAGTGACTGACTGGGGGCGAAATCACCTACAGCGCCTTCATATTGTAGCGGATGGACCCATAAAAATATACACGGACTTAAAATGACAAAGTAACACTGTGATCTCACCTTTTGCTGTTCTTTCATCCGAACATTTAGACACGCGTACCATCAACAACCCGCGCGTAAAATTCAGCTAACAACCATGAGAAAAACACTTCAAGGTCGAATAGATCTAACAAAGTAAACGCTGATAATGCTTTTCGCGTTTAAGAAGCCAAACCGTGTATTTTGTTGAATGTTTTGACAAATAAAGGTTTATCAACAATTTTCTCTTGTTTTATCTGAAAATGAACAGACGCGTAACATCCACACGCCGCGCGTAAAAGCAAACTCAGATAATAATGGAGAAAAACAGCTTTGGGTCAAAAAAGATCTAACACATTCAATGTTTATGACGACTTTACATCATATTTAGGTAGCAAAGCGGTGCTGCTGGATGTTTTGCAAAGAATGACTGCTTGCGTAAAAGCTTACGATGGATCATTTCTCACAAATGTCCAAAGAACCGCGACAAAGTGGACGAAAATAGAGCGCGCCATACAGTCTCATGTCCTGATGTCCCCACCGGTACAGTCAGGGACCTCGTGGCGCAACGGTAGCGCGTCTGACTCCAGATCAGAAGGTTGCGTGTTCAAATCACGTCGGGGTCAATTCTTTCATCTATTGAATCATTCCAAGAGAAATTTACATAATGACGACGTAATGATACAAAAGGTGATGCGCATAACGGAGTAGTTTTAGGCTTCTAATAAATTATTTTCAATTTCAGTCATTAAATGTTTTATATATTGGACCTTTCAATGATTCATCAATACCTGTCAATGTAAGTTCAAATCAATAGTGAAGTGTATTTTAAAGAAATACATATTATGTTTGTAATGCCTCCCATAAGGGATGAGGAATCACTTTGAATTCAAATTACTGAGCTCTCTCCTTTCCCCCTGAAACCTGACATGAGACCTGAAAGGTCAAAAATTCAACATCCCTATTTTCTTTGCAGAGGTGCATGCTTAAGATGTGATTTCTTGAAATGCAGTACATCATGAGTGTATTCTTTGTGGGTTTCCTCTCCAACAAATCTAATTACACTTGTAAACAGTCTAATTCCCATAGCTGCTATGGCGGATTAAGTTTAAGGCACAAACAACTATCACAGCTGCCACCCAGTGTGAGCTTTTGTCACATTACTAAAGAGCAGGGAATTGAACCTCAGTGCTAACTCTTTATTTAAAACCATAAGCATGCATAGAACAAAATCTGAGCCACATTGTATTAAGGGCAATCTTTCTACTTGTCATGCATTCTTTAAACATTTTTAATGTCTATCTACCTTTTCAGTCCAGCTGCAAAATCCCCACATCAAAGAAAATATCCAGGATGGTCACTTTACAGGCTTTTCTGTTGCTTTTAAGTCTCCTTTGTTCTCCTGTACATTCCCATTTAGTGTTATTTCTGTATCAAGACAATAGCTTCATGTCTCCTCTCGCATTGCTCCTCTCTGCCTAAATGCTTCAGCACAATACAACTCACAAGTCTCCCTGCCTCTCTCACTTGGTCCGAGTTTCCCTCCACCCCACCTCCTTTGTCTCCTCAGTTCAAGCCTGTTTCTCATCTTTCACTGGGACACGCTAAACCCTGAAGTTGATTAGTACAGGCCTGGTGAGAGTGCAGCTTGGCGGAGAGAACAGGTCACCTCCAGTCCTAAGGAGTTGACTCACATGAGAAGGTCCTCAGCTGCACTACACATTCTACCACAAAGGCCTGATTGTACTCTGGAGCTCTCATTTTACATCAGACAGGTCAGTCGCTGCTGACGTAGCTCTCTGCTTCTGATCTCTCTGCTCGAACACAAGCCATGCATTGAGCTTTTGTCTGACTGCCTCCGACCATAAAGATCATCGCTATGCTTATAGCTAAGAGACAACATTTTTACAGAGTAGTCTAAATTAAAAAAACAAAACAAAAAGCTGCAAATATCTTTCCCAAAAACTCCCTCTTTCAACCTATTCATTTGCCCCTTCATTTGAAATGCCAGGCAACAGCAAATGTCCCTATTGAGCACTCGCCAGTGGGAGGGATAGATGTGGGAGGACAACAGAACAGCCAGAAAGGAGCCTGTATTAAGCAGTTTGTTCAAGAGAGTATTATTACACTGTGAGAGCTCAAATGAAATGGCTGTAAACAAACCCTGTTGCCCAAGTAACACGTCTGAATGTCTCTTTCTTCTCTTTTTATCCCAAATCACAGCTACTGCTGAGCAGAGACACCAGGGTGGCGTGGGTTCATCCCCAGCAATGTGTCCTCATCAGATGCTCTTGTCACTTGTGATAACTGCCTCAAGCAGAAGTTTAAATTTCAACCGGATACATCCAAGGTCACAATTTTAAATGTGCTTCCTTTTGTATAAGAGGTTGTCCTAAAGGTGATAAAAGCCTAAAAGTTAAAAGCCTGTCTCCTATGCTCTGGACGACAGTCTAGTCACACTGACAGAGAGAAGAAATAATAGATGAAGTGAAAGGCAAGTACTGGAAACTGAGCAGGCGTCACTAAGGAGACATTAGTCAGACTTCCGAGGATTTCATGACAAGAGGGGACCAAAACAAAACATTTGAAACAGAGGAGTAAAGAATACTTAGCAAAATATATCTTTATAAAAGGGATAGAATGTCACTCTTTATTGTGCACAAAAAGACAAAAAGGAAAGACAGCGATTTTTGAACGTGGCCTGACTCTCAAAAATCAAAACCTTCACAGTTCAAAGCAAGTCCCCATTTGCCTTGTTTCCACTGAAGAGTAAAAGCATAACAGTAAAAAAGCTTAAGAACCTAAAACACAGAACACTGACAAAGCTTGGTCTCTTTCTCTCAATAAAATTCTTAATTAGATCCTTTAAGATTTTGCTCTTCCAAATCACCAGGTTTACTTTTGCCTCCGATGCGTCTGAAGAAGGATAGAAATCCAGATGTGCTCACTTGCCCCTCGATAGGATTCCCTGCTTTACTGCCTTGCCTTGAACAGACTCCAGGTCCTTCTTCCCTCATAGTTTCTGTCCTTGAACCAGAGGAGTGCGCCCTTTGAGATATGCTTCTCTGGAACAAGTCTCCGAGTCGGAGTCCAGATGCAGGAGATTGTCTGGTTTCATCCACTGAGGCAGACCTCACGATCGGACCCTGCGACAAAGCTCTCTGTCGAACGCACTCAGGAAGAGACGCAGAACCCCCAGATGGAGATGTTACACTGTCCCGATTGGAGGAATTGGGTAGATAATTGCCCTTGTCTGTCTCCCAGACGCCATCATCGGTGTCATCTCCACCGTATGTCGATGACAGTCTGCGTTGGTGGCTTTGTCGGTGTGTCTGGAGGTTGTTTTTTCGGGGGCAAGTAAAAGGACTCAGGATAGTCCATGGTGAGCCCACGTCCCCGTTGTTGGCGAAAAAGAAGTCTCTGGTTCTGGGCCGAGGGGTGCATGGGACAGTAGGTTTGTCTTGTTCTCTCTCCGAGCGTCGAGGAGTGCCTGAAGCTCTGTCCCCATCAAGGCTGCCTCTGCTCCTTTGATAGCGAAGCACCTTTCGAGTTATCTCACGCATCTTCTCAGCTTCTTTATTGTTTTCTACTTGTGCCTTTTCCTTGTCACCTTTCTGCAGTTTGGGTTGTTTCTTCCCTGGACTCTGCTGGCTGGTAGGGGGTGTTGCCTCTGTATTTTTTACCAATGGACCAGTCTGAGGCACAGAGGGCGACCCTTCGATTGGGGGCAGTATGTTCTTCCTACCTCTGGCTAGACTTTCAGGGGCTGTGGAAAGGAAGCTGTGCAGGGCCGACTCCAAACACGAGGAGTCACTGTTGGGTTCAGATCCTGCACTAGACAACGTAGAGCGGCGTTTTCCTGGAACACGGACGCTTTCCTTACGCTTGCGCCTCTGCTCTGCTGCCTCTCGCTCTCGGTTCTCCTGGAGACGTGCAAAGAGAGAATATACTCAGGAAAGCAACGCAGAATAAAGACGAAATGGGGCAAGAGGAAGAATTCAAGTTCATTCAAAGTTCTCAACAATAAACCATAAAATTTTAAAGGACTTTCATGATACCCTTTACACCGATCAGGCATAACATAGTGAACACCTGCCCAATATTGTGTAGGTCCCCCTTATGTGGTAAAAAAAAATGCTCTGAACCATTGGGCATGGACAAGAGGACCTCTCAGGGTGTCCTATGGGGTCTGGCACCAGGACGTTGGCAGTGGATCCTTTGGGTACTCTGGGTTGTGCAGTGGGGCCTCTGTCAATCAAAC
Organism: Chromis chromis; assembly: GCA_900302755.1. NCBI lineage: Eukaryota > Metazoa > Chordata > Actinopteri > Pomacentridae > Chromis > Chromis chromis. The sequence goes on from OMNN01052149.1 coordinate 10,306, forward strand.
TTGCTCCACTGCATCCTGTTGATGCTTGATCAGAATGGGGTCTAGTAAGTTTGGAGGTCAAATCAACATCTTGGACCATTGTCATGTTCCTCAAGATGTTCCTGATTGGTTGAT
>OMNN01052150.1:0-16192 GCA_900302755.1 Chromis chromis
GGAGGGAGGAATGAGACAGACAAAAAGAAGAAGAAGCTCACATACATCTAGTTTTGGACCCATGCCAGAATGTCTCTCTCTTTTTCTTTTTTTTAATTCGGCGTCCTTTCTCTTCTTTCTCTCCTTTTTACTCGGCGCCGACTGAGAGCTTCGCTACAAAACGTTGGCTTCAATTTTTAATGAAATGCTTATGTTGTAGCACCTGGACACGCTGGCTCGGAGCTGGCCCATCAGGTAAGGGTTCCCAGGAGGGTCATTAAAAGCAGAGACGCAGCGAAGAGTCGGCCCTGCCTGGGTGCCAGCCGTGATGCGAGCCTTCCACAGTCACATGCAGTAAAGATGGATGTGTTTCGGTGCTTTAAGGTGTGTGAGCAGTTTATGAATCATGCTAAGCTGTGTCTGCAGTGTTTCGTTCATATTTCTAGTGGGCCTGTCAAGTAATTAAAAAAAAAAAAAAGTACTATTTACATGAACTGCTTTAGTTTATCGCAATTATAAATCTGTTCCATTCTTTTAAAGGTTTACCACAATGAAAGAGACAGGACACAATATGCTTCATACAAATGATGTACTGGGCTTATTTTAATTTTAATATTCCATAGCTTTGTGTGAAATCTCTTAGTAAGTAAGTGAATGCCACTGTTCTTGCAGCCTGGTGTCACCAAAAGCTGTGTGAAAAAGTCACTTTTCATGTTATCAGAAAGCTTTTTTTTTTTTACATTTGGCTTGTCATTGCACAGTATATAGTCACAGCAAACAACTCCCTCCCCCTGACCTTAACCCTAAATAACTTTATGGTGCATCATTGCAAAAGTGGGATAGAACCATAGTAGATTCATTTTGAAACAAACATGTTTTTTCATCAAAAGGTAAGACTGTAAAGTAGAAGGAAAGGCCTCCAGTTTGGCAAAGCCACAACGTCTGCGTAAGGAGGTAGGAGGCATAGACAGTAACAAGACCGCTGGTCTAGGTTCAGGTTTCATTGTTAGGCTCAGGGAAATATCAGACTTTGGGTGACACTTCTACAGGGGTAACTACTTGGTAGAAGTTTGGTGAAGTCTGGCCACCAAAACTACATCATTAGGTTTTGGAAAGTATCACTGTTTGAGTTCAAATACGACCCTTTCACAACATGTTTTAGCCCTTTAAGACCTGAGCCTCAAAATGTCCACCTGGTCTTTTTTTTCTTATTTTGATTACAAAAAGGTAAGAAAATGTCCTGTCAGTTGTGCCCATTTTTTCAGAAGAAACTTTCAATATCTGGCAGTTATTTACGATTTACTGCCTATTATAAGAGTTACGGTAATTTTACGGTAATTTCATCCAGCGGATTCCTGGGGGGGACACAAATGAAATTACCGTAATGACACTATTGACTGTAAAGCGCAACGACGTTCGTATCTGAATGAAATTACCATATCAGAATGAAATTACCGTAAAGACACAATATTGGCTGTAAAGCGCAACGACCAATTACGGTAATTTCATTCGTTCATAGTGCAAACCGTGACATAATTACAGTATTCCAAAGTGTGCTTGCCCACACATGTCGCCGATGACGCACTAGGACCTAAAGGGTTAATGCGGTTACCGCAAGCAAATTAAATCCCTGTGCAGCATTAACTTGGCTTATAAGCTAACAGTATTAGCTATTATATGACACTATAGAAACCATTTGTCAGCAATGGTTTTTTTCTGGGCTGATAATGATTGTTAGTAATCAAGGGGATCTTTGTAGTTTCAATCGTAGAATCTGGACTTGGTTTAGTTCCTTGAAGACGTTTTATCTCTCATTCAAGAGGCTTCATCTAAACTGACTGGATGGGAGTTCCAGGTTTTATACTCTTCAGGATCCATTAACACTATTGAAGCTTCAGTCTGCTGGGTGAGTGTTGCCCCTCGCCTCATTATGCGAGTCGTTAGGTCCTTCCCTCTCACAATGGGATTCGTTAGGGCCCTTTGTTGCCAGGTGTGAATGGGTTCTGTTCTATATAACCATGACCTGGATGACTGAGAATCTTCACAGACATAATCAAGGATATCAATCATCAATGTTAGGAGCTGAAAATGAAAATCTTGGCATCAAAATTCTGAACATGCTATTACTTGTGACATCTAACCAAACAGGTAGTACTGTGGTCAGGACATTGAGGCTAGAGAGACGACTACCACAGAGCTCATCTTTAGTAAGAGCAGGCTGAAAGTAAAAATAACTACAGATAATTTGTGGAAATGTTGATTATCTGATTCGATGACCCCTCATAGTGATATGTTCTCCGTTTGGGTTCCAAGAACTAAGCGCTAACTTTCCCAGGGGTAAAGGTACCCCAGTGCATTGGGAACACAATTAACAGTTAATGATTAATTATATGACTCATAAAATAGCAGAAAATGGTGAAAAATGTCAGTGCTGCCCAAAGCCAAAGATGATGTCCTCAAATGTCTTGTTTGCCCACAGCCCAAAGAGTTTATTCAGTTTACTGTCATAGAGAAGGAAAGAAATAAAGACGCTGCAATCAGAGAATTTAGACTTTTTTTCTTTTAAAAATTTAGACCTCGTTTCCACCAGTGCAGGCACAGATAAAAGGAACAGTTCCTCAAAAGGTTTCTGCTCTCCGGGGAACATTTCTGCAGTGAAAATTCATCTTAAATGTTAATATTCCCAAATACTCTGCGTTCTGACGCCCTTAACCATTTGAACAAGGTCACACTATTGATGCAGCAGAGGTAAAAAGGCAAATAAACAGTGTCGCATAAGTTGTAGCTGGATTTACAACTGATGCAACACAACACTTAGATATTTTACTGTGTGAAATTATGGAGGTCGCCTTTTGAAATTACAATCAATAGACTCATAAGACTGGTTATACTGTGGTCACACTAATTTACTGCCTCTAAAGTCCAATATAATACAATGTAATGATTTGGTATGTTAAAAAGTAATGCAAGTGATGTTGAAAGCAAAATAAAAGTCACTGTGTACAAGTTATATTAAAATACATGAGCAGTATTTATAAGTTAGTTGTGTGAAAAGCTAGAAGAGTGACTAAAAGGAGATGGGGTTAAAATATGAAATACATTTTAAAACATTTAATTCGCTTTTTTGTTTTAAAAAGAAAAGTTTAAAGCTATATTAGGGTATATAAGTGTGTATGATTTTTTTCTTTCCATGATTTCTGGTAGCTTAAATGGACCAGAAGGTAAACTGATCATATAAGAGTATTATTCTATCAGAGTCTGTTCAGTCACTTGTTGATGCACAGACTGTTAATTTAGTTTATATTGTGCAATCATCATCATCTGGTAAAGTGTTGCATTAGCCAGTCAAGTAGGTTCACATGCACATTCCTAGAAGACTACTTTGTAAGATCAACTATGTATTTCACAATATATTTGGCAAATACTGCAACAAAAGATAAAAGGATTGCGTATGCCATAACTTTAAAGATTACCAGAATTCTGTCTCGTCGAATTACAAGCCGCTGTGCAGATGCGTCATGTTCTCATGTCTGTTAATCCTTAAAACACATGGATCTGTTGCTCAAATTTGACATTCTGAGGCGACCCAATAGCAGATAAGTTGCAATGCATGCCAATATGAGTTCAAATGTTTGCAATACATTTCAATTCCCAGCCCGCCAGACTTTTACTGCATGTCATTTCCCTGTTCTCTTACCTCACATTTCCTTTGTCCTCCTACTGTCACAGTGTTAATAAATGCAAAATTGCCTAAAAATCAAAAAAGGACTTCCTAAAGCTAAAACAAAACCTCCTCATCAATGTCTGTACAAATGTAAGTTGGCCGATATAAAGTTGTCTGCAGCCCCATTCCACACTAACCCGCAATAATCTCCACTATAACTTTGCTTTTACCTTCTCTCCATCCATGAATCTCTGCTTCTCTGTAAGATTGAGGATTTCCACTGGGACGTCCAGCTCAGAGCGAGACTCGTAGGTGATGCTGCCATCATCATTACTGACCACGCGACCTTTACGACCTGTCATCTGAGGCACAGTGGGAAAAACAGAAAACTCAGCTAAGATACACACTGAACACCAATCCAACCACAACACAAACAAATTACTTTTTTAGCCTACATAGAACAACACTTGTTTGTACCTCAGCTACGTTGTCGGGCCCTCCCAATTCGTCTATCAGCTCGTCCAGCGTGTTGGGAGGTAGATCCTCTGCCAGATCCTCGAGTTGTTCCAGCAGACTTCTCTTCATTTTCTGGGCATGTTCCACCGCGTCCTGACTTGTTAGGCAGCTATCCTGACTCTCTGCCTTAACTAATGATTGAAGAGAAATGAAGCATTCATTAACCCTCCAAAGGCCAAATCAGGGTGATATCATTTTACTGCACCTTGTGGCAGCTGTTTACCTGTGGCAGGTGTGCTGGGAGGGTTAACTGGGGCAGTGAAAGCAGGCCTGGTGGAACCCAGCCCGGAGGCTAACAAGGCACTTTGAATCGAGTCTGGATCAATACTCTTCCTCCTCTTCTTCTTCTTCTTCTCTTTCCCTTTCTTTGGTTCCTTTCTGATGAGCCAGGGATCTAAGAGGAAGAAGACAAAGGTTTGCTGGGAGTGATGACTAAGGCCGAACGACTAGGTGAAAATATCAAACCACCAGTGTTAACTGATATCGAAATTGTTATTTCAAATGTATTTTTTGAAGTCAGGCTTTAGCTTAATTTTCACTGTGTAATGGGTTTAATGTTTATGTGATGGAGCATTAACACATGAGAGTACATCACCGGTGTGACAAGAAAGAGGGCATTCATCTGTAAAACCACTGACACAACCCTTTAAACCCTTGGTGAGATGTGGTGCATAACATAACTCCTAGATTGCAGCCTTTATCATTTGTTAATTGTATTGATTCAAATCGCAATTTCGATTTGAAATGGACTAACTGTTCGATCCCAGGGCTGACGCTGCTATAACATCTCATAATTCAATATTCACCATCTTCCCCATCATCATCAGACTCGTCTCTGAATGGGTTGAAGTCATCATCTTCGTCCGCTGAGCTGACAGATTTGAAGCTGTCATCGCTGTCGCAGTCTTTACCAGAGTCTTTGTCCGATTCATCGGACTGGCTCTCTTCTGAACTTGTACCCGACAGACCGCCGTGCTTGCGAGGCTTCTTTTTCGGCTGCTTTTTGAGCTCAGAACCTGGAGAAATGATCAGAGAATGACCAGAAAGTTATAGAATTACAACTTTTAAACAGCACAGGTGGTTTGAGTTTAGTGTGAGCTATTTGACATCAGGTCATCATTCGTATTACCTTTCCTTTTCTTGCCCTTCTGCTCGGGTTCTGCTGCAGTGTCGCTGGGAGACGGCGTCTTCTTTGCCGAGAGGTCGATACCCAGTAGGGTGTAAAGCTTCTGTCTGTCTGGTGCTGGAAAGTGCTTCTCAATCAGCGACTGCAGCACACCTCTGCAACAGAAACATTTTATTGCAGTGACTTACACACATTATTATGTCTGAACTGTCGGAGAAAAGTCATTTTAAGTTCAGTGCGTACTTTGCAGTCGACACAAAGTCATTTAGTTCTCCTCCTCCTTCTTCCAAGGCCTCCAGTGTTCTTGCTTCACCAGTGGACTGCAGTCCAATCACCACACACTGCAGAGAAAGAGCCGGTCAGTATTTTATACACTGGTTGTGCTAAGAACTTGCAAATTACTATTAAAGAAGTGGCCAGAATCTTTGTTTACCTCACTGGACAAATACAGGCTTTGAGTTCTAATTTTCGGTTCAAATAAATTAAAACATCACTCCATGTTTACCAATTTTCTGGCATTGCATATATTATGTACATTTTCACAGAAGTAATTCCAAATGAAATTCCAATCCCTTCATTTGTCAGTGAAGCTGAATTAGCTCAACACTTTATTTTGATGTGGAAAACATCTCACCCTCCCCTCATGGTGATAGCCATGACACTGAACATGCTTTGAAAACTGCCTTTAACATGAGAATCTGCAGTTCGTGCATGACATTAGAGCAGGAAGCAAAAAAGAAGAACAGCTGAGCAATAAATCACTTGCTTTGGCTCTGTAAGCTCAGTTTACAGAGCTGATTTTAGCTGTGTTTTTTTGTCCCAGGGAAACTTTTTAGCTCTGAGAAAACCAACCCACATCGTGACCAAATCTCACTGACGCTCGCATCTTCAGCTGTTCAGGGAGCTGTGGGACCGAAATGTTTTCTGCCATGTTTGAAATTATCACCACAAAATTTTGTTTCCGCAGCACCAGGATGACACCTGAGAGCTGCAGTGAGTAAGAAGCTGGATCCAAATGTAATCCCATGTTTTTATGAATATTCTTTATCTGAATGTTAAAAATGTAAAAAGAAATGTGCATCTTGTTTGCACTATGCGCTATAGTTTGAACACTACAATGTCAGCAAGTTATCAAGATACGGGAGAGTGTTGTTTAGTTAGAGATGGTGCACAAATCTGTGGCATTACATTACTACAATTCTTCAAGGCTACAGGACTTAAGTGTTTTTACAGCTTTTGTGTCTGGAGGTTGATACATTTTGGTTCCAACAACTTTCTTCTCTCCAAGTTTTTTTTTTCACTTTTACCACATCATTTCTCTGTCTCTCGTATACATTTACATTGATGAGCCCCAATTCTGTGTTGTTTTTGACAGAGTAACTCTTGCTTGTCTTTTGTTGATACAGCTTCAAGAGAGCTGGTGAGTTTTTGCTTTGTTGGATGCCTCCACTACTACAAACAGCAGCATCGTTGTCGCAGAAAAATTAGATGCCATAGGAGGTTTGAACTGTGATTGCAATCAACAAATTTAAGAGTAGTCTAACCTTCCCATTCTGGACCTCCTCTCTGGCCAGCTGGACCACTCGGCGGACTTTGGATGCAATGCAGAGATATTTGAAGAACCTCTGGTGGGCAGACCAGAACTGACCCCACATGGACTTCTTCATGCGCTGCTCCGCCTCCATGAGGTTCGCAGCCTGCTGGAACTTCTCACGAGCACTCACCCACTGCAAGAAGCAGGAAACAACAATGAAGTCAATTTATGAGCTGCAGCCACACATCAAAGAGTCCACGCAATGTGCTTATAATGTATTTTCAGTGCTCACCAGTCTCACAGATTTGTTGTACATGTTGATGTATTTTTGAGTCAGGGGCACTTCCTCAATCTTGAAAGTCACACCTGTAAAACTCAATTGTCTTGCGATATACATCCCTCGCAGCTTCATGTCCATAGCTACTATCTCCATGGCGCCAACACCTCTGAAATTGAGGGGGAAATTATTAAGAACATGCATGTTTGAAAAGCCTTTCAACTCTGTGGAGATGTTTTTGCTTCTGTGAAAACAGAAATTCACCTGCGCTCAACAGCTTGTATAAAGTTGCCAAATTCCCTGAAGGGTGTTTTATGGCCCCATATGCCCAGCCGGTTCATGTAAGCCATGTTTCGCGGTTCAGAGGCACCTACGTAGAGAAACATTTTCAGTATTTAATGTTTGCACAGATTTACCTCCTTCACAAATCAAAGGACGTTTGCCTACTGACCTGTAGCACTTGCATACACAACTCGAGCTTTGGGGAGTTTGTTCTGCAGCTCCAACACTGCAAGTCCAGTTTTTGTCGGTTTGGAGGATCCAATTGGACATACATTTTTGGCTTTGTGACACTCATCATAGACAATCTAAAGACATCTTGTTAAGGAAATTCATCACATTCATAAAACATAGTCTAAAAAGGTCTTGTTTACATTGCTTTCATTTACTCATATTTCATGAGTGAAAGGATACAACTCCGTCGAAGTCCTCCCCACACCAGTGGAGAAGCTGCTCAAACCTGGTCTTGTACTTCCCTCCTGATTGGCTCTCTCCGATCAAAGAGGAGTAGGTGGCGAAGATCACACCTTTCTTCACACTCCCGTTGTGTTTTGAGGAGATTTTGCCATATTTGAACTAAAAATGTAAAAGTGTAATTCAGTCACTTCCGGCAATAAACACTTTTAACTGTTCTATGCATCATAACAGTGTCTCACCTTGTTCAGTGAATGAACCTGGATGTTCTTGGCTCCGATATCCCTCAAATCTCTTTCCGCGTCATACTTCAAATCATTTGAGACACTAAACCTGAACAGAAAACCACAGTACATAAGAGATAACACTGTGGAGGTGGCTACGTTTGCTTATCCAGTGTCCATCATAGTGTACAGGATTTGGGTTATTTACCAAAGTGATCTCTTCCTGCCCAAGAGGTAATTTTCATAGATGATCCCTGCAATTGTCCGGCCTTTCCCCACACCAGCTCCGTCTCCAATCAAATAGGCAGCTCGATCTCCACTGGGGAGGAATGTCTCATGTTGCTGTGGTAAATTAAGAGAAGAAACACACAATCACAACTTGCCTTTTCAAACTATTTACCTGCAGGGTTCTTTTTGGCACCTGATTTAGTCACATTGTTTCATTTTGTTACCGTTAGTTTTAGTGTTTCATGTTAGTTTTTGAGTGTTTTTCGAGGAAAGAACACATGAAAGTGTTGGGCAGTTAATTTCTCAGCAGCATGGTGATGATGTTTTCTGAAACATACAACTTTGCAATAGCAATATTCATGGGCCTTTATAGACATGGCATATGGAACATTCGATCATTCAAACTTTGGTCCCTTTTCCATTATTGTTCATTGTGGTTTTATTCAGACATACCCACCAAAGTGACACAGAGAGCCACAGTAATCACAACATTTGTCATTCCATCAAGACTGAACAGGACTGCTGTCAGATTGTGGAGGCTTTTAATGAACTCAGAAGAAAAACTACCTTCAAACACCTGAAAGCAACAAACTAAACTTCACATCCTGTTAATGTCTTGTGGAAAACAAACCATGATTTCATTCATTCTTGGTGAGTGTTATTAATCTGAGCTGAATGTGTGCTGAAATGTGAAAAATGCCTTCACTAAATTGCACATCTGAAAAGTACCATTGCTTGTGTGCATTTATCCCTTTGTGACTACATGGAGTTCAGGTTTGTGCCTTGTTGAAAGTGATACAGAAATGTTACTAGGTCCGACCTCGTAAGATTGCCATCGTAACTTTTACAGAGGTGACCAGGCTGCTCATTCAGATGTGAAGCTGACAATTTTAGTTGCAGCCATATTGAAGGAACAGAGTGCATGTTTGAAAGGACCTCACAACATGTGCCAAGCCTTCATGCAGTCTGCAACCATTGCAAACAACAACCACCAACAACTCTGATCCAGCAACTGAACACGCTGAAAATTTCAACGTTTGCGAAGGACTTGAATCATGGAGTAAGGCAGCTCTACCATTTTGTATTTTCAGTGGTTTATCCATTTTAATCAGTGCTCGTCTCCCTGCATGTAAATGTTCCACTAAAACAAGGGAACACCGAAGCCGCATCCTTCACTTAGCTACACCCAATATTATTGTAATTGGTATCAAGAAATACAAACAAGCCAGAGCATTTGACGTGATGACTGATGACGTGCTGTCAGACCATTATATTCTACAGAATGGGCCAACTAAGCTAGAGTACATTTTCACAAAATTAACACTGTTTACCTGAGCTGCATATGTGATGGCTTCCAGCTGCAGCGCAGACAGGCAGCCACGATCAATGGTCTCTTCTGGGATGGACAGCCTGTACCACACTTCTGGAGGGTTCACACTGGACAGGGAGCTGGTCTCCACCACAGGATCAGGGTGCCTCATGCCGATTTTCACTGCAACGACAACTTGACCAGTCAGTGGATCAATCCACAAAACAACAGCAGGCTGTATTTTAAGTTTTTGATTTGATGGAGTGTTATTGATTAAAGGTGACACAGTATACTGCTATCACTCAATCCTGTCCATTTTAATTTGGCCAAAGCTTCTCAGTGGTTTACGATCACAGTGCTGCACAGTGACTGAGTAAATGCTGCACAATACAACTCACTACACAAAAGTTTGTCATCATCAAATAGAAATGTGGGTTCCATGAGCACCATAATTAAATATTCAACTAAAACCATCACACGGGTGAATCCTCCACCATCACAACACAAAACTTACATTTCATGGGCATGTACTCTGCATAAGTCTCTGCATGACCCAGCTCATCTTCCTCTTCCTCCTCAGGCTCATCCTCTTCCTTCATCCCTGGAAGTTTCTGTAGATGGAGATTCATATATGGAGACACGATACTCTGAACACATGATTGAAGCACCACAGGTGTAATAAAATTTACAAACACATTTGCTAAATTAGTCTCATAATACTAACCAGGGAATGTGAAAAGTTTTGCAGTTTAATGTCCTCATTGATCCAGATCCTCGCAGCATCTTTACTGAAAACTTCTTTTTTGATTCCATTGTTGATTTCACCTGAAACACCAAAGGTGAAACTGCTCTGTTGGATGTACCTCTGTTATTTGTAATGGAGCTTTTCAGCAGTTACTAGCTAAACTTAGAACGTTTACAGGAATGAAACATTTCTGGTAAAGTTTTGAAGTCACTTGTAATTCAAACAGATACAAAGGGACACTTCACCCATGCAGTGTGAATTTGTATTCTTTTTTCAGACACAGTCGGCCATTATTTTTCATTTCAATTTACTTTATAGTTGATTTTCGCCAAGAGGTAAACAGAGAATGTTTAATTCTGGATGAGCTCTGACAGACTGCAAATCCCAAATGCCAATTTTCAGGATTTGAACACGTATAAAACAATATTTATAACTCCAGCAATAACTGTACAGCTTTTAGATTGTTTTGGTTCTCCAGACTTCATGGGAGCTTTAAGACACTCATGACTTCTCACAGGTCACTCAGAATGGGATGATTATTATTACACATCTCCTTTTTGCTTTTCCTGGCTCAGAATGAGCCTTTGGGCGATGACTGTGCACAACACTAAGCATGATCAGTCTGTGTACAGTAAAAAATATATTTTTTAAGAAACTGTATTTGTCCTCAGGGGGCAATTCAATTTTCGCATATCCCAGTTGGGGTCAGAGCACAGGGTCAGTCATGGTACAGCGCCCCTGGAGCAGGAAGGGTTGAGGGCCTTGCTCAAGGGCCCAACAGAGGCAGCCGCAGTGGGGGTTCGATCTTCTGACCTTCCGATCAGTAGCCCAGGGACTTAACCGTTGCGCCACCACTGCCCTAAAAGGCAATGAATCTGCATTTTCCTGTTCTTTCTGAGCATTTGGTGAACAAAATGTCTATTATGCCTCAGTAAATGAAACCCCAACTAAGCAAAGTTCAAAATATTCTTAACACTTTAAAAACATTTAATATCACCTAAAATACAATTTAATTTTAAAGTATGAAAGATGAATGAAAACCAATGGGGACAATAAGCCCAATTTACCAAGGAGATGCATTGATCAACATTTTCATTTTATTTTTGTAAAATACTTCCTAGTAATATATAACTAATGAAGCAGAAATGACTAATTGATTCATCTGTTACTCGACTGATACAATGTTGTAAGGATCAGTCCAGGATTATTCTAATAATAATTAAACAGTTAAATGTTCCAGCTTCTGCTTTTTATTGTCTCACATTACAGTAAACTGAATCCATTAATAAAGTCATCTGATGACGTCAACTTAGTCTCTGAAGTTGTGATTAATGTTTTTACCGTATTCTAATGTTGTATTAACTAAAAAATTAACGCAGATAATAAATAGCTGATGACAATAATTTTTAATATACCAGATCAGTTGAAAAGAGATGGATGGATGAGTTAGGCAGATTGAACTAAATGATTTCAGGCCCAAAGTTGAGGTTTTTGCTGAAAGCACACTCAAGAAATATGTTTTGTAACTACTGCCACTACTAGAGCAAAATGATTTAAGACATCTGTCAATAAAAACTGAGACATTCTAAAACCCTAAAATAATTATTTTAAAAACCTGCAGACGTTAAGATCACCAATCTATTTGCACTTTTAAAGAACTTACCTGCACCTGTGGCTGTTGCCGTTGCTACTGGTGTAGCGATGTCAGGTGGAGGCTTTAGCTTCATGAGCTCCATCAGACTGTTACCCTTCAGACCAGTGCTCCTCACATTGCTAGTCCGAAGAAGGTCTTTCAGCTGAATCTGCTGAGAACAGAAAACGGTATGATCAGCATAAAAAAGAAACAGTTTCAAACACTGAGACAACATGAGTTCCATAAATAAACTTACCTGATCTCTGTTAGAAGGCACTACTGTGGACGCTGAAGGAGGAATACTTGTCGAGGAGGGGGTTGATGAACCACGCAGGGCTGAATTAGCCACATGGACCACCTTGGTGACGGTTATTGTATGCTTGATAGGGTTGGTAGCCGACTGTTTGGTCGCAACAGCTCCGAGTGACGGCAACTGATTCAGCTGATTTAAGACAAACGTGGTGGTTGATGGCTGAGGTTTGTGCTGTTTGAAAACAATGGTAAAAAAAGAGATTTTAATTCATACCACAAAACATTGGCTGCAACATAACATCTTAAATAATTAATACAGGAAGCATGATGTTCTCTAAGCTCACCCTGATAGTTACGATAGGAACTGCAGTTGGAGGTTCAGGTCGAACAACTTCCACTGCCTCTGGCCCCACACCGACATCCAGGGCACTGATGGAGATAGACTAGATGGAGGAAAATCAGAATATTAACATATATATAATTATAGAAATATCAATAAATCACTTCTTCTCCATGAGAAAAACTAAATATCGGCTTACTTGCTGGGTTGTTGAGGGCTGTGCAACATCCTGAGAATCAACATCAAATAGGCCAATATCATTTGGGCAAATTCCACTCTCACTTAGAGCAGCGAGAAGTAAATCTTGTCCGGGATCCATCTGCAAGACAAATGTATGGAAGCTTTTAGAAACATCTTCCATGTACAGTGATGACAATACGTGTTAAGTAAAAATACCGACAAAGGTACAATCCTCAAAACATTTAGAAGTGAAACAGTTAGTGAATTCACCCGCAGCCATTTTGATAATCAATTCATTGAGAGACAATTTTAAATAAGCAAAAATGTCAACAATGTTCGAGGTTTCAGCTCCAGAGTGAAACTTGCAGCTTCAGTTGGTTGGAGATGAAAGTAAACTGATAATCTACCAAAACAAGCTTCAAGGCCTTATATTAGGTTTTAGATAATGTGATAAGCACATTTTCATTTGCACATCTTTAATCATCTTCTGACACTGACAACAAGCTACAGCAAGTAATCAATTAGTTGTCAACTATTAAACTAATAGTCAACTATTTCGATCAGTGAGTTGTTGTTTTTTTTTTTTAACTAAATCAACATTTGGATTCCAGCTCCTTATATGTTTTCTGATTTCTCTCCTCCTCTATGACTGTCAACTGAGTATCTTTGGGTTGTGGACCAAACAAGACATTTGTCATGTTGGTCTTTGGAAAACAGTGATGGACATTTTTCAAGATTTTATAGCCAAACAACTATTAAAATAATCAATTAATCAAGAAAATAACCAACAATTAAATAATCAGTAGTTGCAGCCATTGTGTACAAACCAAGGAAACAAAAATAATACACATCTGCAGTTTTACAAATTACACAAAATGCCACCAAGAAAACATTACATGACCCACAGCTCTGGAATAACAACTATGAAAACGAAAATTAAAATGAAAACAATGTTCAGATTACACAGACAGCTCACTCGGCTGTAAACTTAAATGTGCCTGGTATTTTCCAGGGCTGGTCCCGAATATTCGAATATCTGAATATTCGGTCGTTGTGGTGGTATTCGGATAATAATATTGATATGCGAATAGTCGTGTGTGCCCCCGCCGAGCCAGTATCTTGTAAGACATGGAGTTTAATTCAATTGCCCACTTTAGATCCCACATAGTTACTATCTGTCCAGAGTTTCCTGGGCCCTAACAATTACACAGGCACACCAATAAACACAAACAAATAAATAAAATCAAAGCTTGCTCAAAGGGGATCCAAGGAATCCTTCATTTTTGTTTATTTTGTTATGTATATTTTTGTCGGGTCAAAACTTTGGCTCTAACTTAGTCAGGTTCATCTCCATCATTAATAGTGCTATGGCCATAATATTTGTATTAGCTAGGTTAAGTACCGTAGCTATGTTATTACGTAACTTAGGTTATGCTCAATTAATAACACCGTGGGGTCTCAACCCTGATATGCAATATCTAATTTGTAAATTACTCAAGTAAAATCACACCATAACACTCTGGAGTCTTGATCCTGATATTTACGCTTGACAGATTACTTTCGTAATCATAACCTTTGCTTTAACCCCTTAACGCATATTGTCGCGAATTTGCATCATACCACTTGCATTCAGACTGCAGCCGAGATAACGTATGCATTCCCCCAACGCCAGTTTGTGCATATTCAATACGTACCTAGGAACCTTTTGCAAGCACTGGTTTCTCGTAGGACCGGTCGGAGTGGCATTTGTGGCATCAATAACACATTTTTACCATTAAAGCCTTTTGCACGATACCTTTATATCTATTCTATGTGCTATAGACAAATTAACAATCTCCACTTAATATAGCATCAGCTTGAAAGCAAAAACACAAATAATAATTTTTTTTATATCATTGTAAATAAATTCAGGCATCAAGGGGTTAAAGACATGTTAACCGGTGCTGATGATTGTTGTTGTGTGTTTCAACGGCTGGTTAGTTTAGCTGAAATGAATCTACCTGAAATTATGTCTCTTCCTGCTTTAAAGCGACTCGAGGTGAAACGAACGGAGCTCAGCCGATCAAAGAATTGAAGCGAACGGCGACACACACTCGGCTCTGAGCAGCTCTGTCAACGCTGCTATATTTAGCCCCACAACAGTCGGCACGCACTGACCCCCGCCATCTGCTCACACACACACACACACACACACACACCCAGGTAAACAGACACACACACACACACACACCCAGGTAAACAGACACACACCTGAAGGTTTTAATGCCCACAGACCCTCCAGGTACGACCCAAGATTCCTGTTACCTGGTGGCGCTACGAGGGGGATTGTTGGTCAGTCTTCCTCATTATGCCAGATGCATTTACTGTATACAACAACAAGGCTTCCTCAAAGGCAGAGCAGAGAACTATGGGGAGCCATTTTAATGAGCTTAAGTGTGTGTGTGTGTGTGTATAATAATAACACATCTATCACGCGTTTCCATACTTTACACTGCTTCAATTATATTTAAAAGGACAACACGACCCTGGACCATCGCTATTTCTCTTCCCCGTGTTTCGTATTTATATTCCTATTCTGCCTGTTATCCTGCTAATACCTGCGCCTGCATTATTCACACTCTCTCGGACGTTTTTAGTTTGAATGTGGAAATTTTCACGCCGCTCGCTGATGTCACACCGATGATGTCGCTGCGCCGAAAATGAATCTTCCAAAGATATGAAAAGGTGGCTGTCGTTTTCCAGGGGATGCACATCTGCTTTCTGCTTCAACACAATGTAAAGACACAGAACAAGCATCTGTGGTGTGTAGCTCCAGGCTGTACACTTCGTTCCTGGTATATTCTCTACTACTAATAGAAAAGCAACAACACAGCGTCTCAGTGTTTGAACTCTCCTTGTCAGTCTTCCAGTTCCAAAGCAGCCTTTTCTTCCACACATCCCTCCAGTCATGGCACAGCGACAGAAGTCAGCGATTTGTTTTGGTGGTTTTTTTCTGTATGTTGATGGCGTCAGAGAGCATTCTGTTCTCTGGGTGAAGATGACAGGGCTGTTGTAGCCTATTAGCCAGCAGCAGACTGACAGTGCAGCCTAGTGGTAAAGAAACGGAGTCCAACACATGAACAAGCTCTGCAGACGAGGAACGGCCACGGAGCAGAACGCCGTCCGACCCGGTAGCATCCCGTTGTGTTCGTTTGGGTTGCGTCTCGCTTAGGGGTGGGACTCCATTAAAAAAAATTAATCTAATTAATTAGAGGCTTTGTGATTAATTAATCGCAATTAATCGCATTTTAATGGCATAACAATATTTGCCACAAGAAGCAACATTTTTCAATTTAAATGGATTGCACATTTGTAAATACAACTTTATAGATGTATGTAACTGCCTCATGCCGACTTTATCTGGCCTGTCTGCCACTCTCTCTCTCTCTCTCTCTCTCTCTCTCTCTCTCTCTCTCTCTCTCTCTCGCGCTCTCTCTCTCGCTCTCTCGCCCT
>OMNN01052153.1:0-18323 GCA_900302755.1 Chromis chromis
GGGGGGTGTTATTGGGTTATTTTGAAATCTAGCGTTCTAGAATTTGGATTTCCGCTCCTCCCACTCCATGCAAAATATAATTAGACAAATCAGTATGTACTGTGAACATGATGAACTGTTGTCTTTTTATAAAACATCAGTTGTAAAAGAGGAAAAAATACACAAGAAAGAAAAAGGATTGAAAGGCAAAATAAGAGTGAAAGCAATGGTGGGAAAATGAAGAGCGGGTAGAAAATGGCAATGATATGGATCCTGTTGGCATTCCTTCAAAACCCTCTTTACACACAGAGAGCCCATAGACAGAAAATGCCACAAAATATTTGGGTGAAAAAGGTACCCTGGGGAGATGTGGGATGCTGTTTGGAGCCTGTTGGTCCAACAGGAGCACAGACAACAGAGAGGTAGCTTTGGAAAACACACACATGCATACACACACATACACACGCATATACATATACACTTACAATAGAAAAGTGGTGGTTGGTGGTGGAATGCAGATGAGTGTGTGTGTGTGTGTGTTTGACTGTGTATATGTGCGTGAGAGACAGCAACAGAGAAAAAAACAGTTGAAGGTGGAGTGTGTGAGTGTAGAGGGGTCCCATATAATGGAGAGGCTCCACCCGTTTACACTTCTTTGCCCCCAGCATTCTTCAGCGGGCCCCTTTAGAGGGCCTCATTGCTGACAGCCAGCTAACTGCTCTTTGGGAGCCCTCCACAGGGACCACAAAAACAGCTGAAGCCTCGAAGGGCTTCCTGAAAGGGAGAGGGAGGAGTGTGGGGAGGCGAGGGCATGACGAATAGGCAAGATAGAGCAAGAATAATAGCAATAAAACTAAATAGAGAAAGCAAGCAAACAGACAGAGACAACTTAAAAGAGTGTATCACTCGTGAACCACTTCCAAACAAGCCTTTCTAATGAGGTCCGCTATTATTACAGAAAAGGAATGGAGAGAAAAGCAAAAGAGGGGAAAGCTAAAAGCAGGAGGGGTTGGCAGCGGACGTGGAAAAGAATGAACGAATGGGGGAATGTGTGTGAATGCAGTTTGTGTACTGAATCATTTTATCGTTGTTTTTCGGCGACTGTACAATGACCTATGTTTGGGGCTGGGATGAAGACAGTAGCAGGCTGAAGATGGGGAGGAGGAGGAGGAGGTCTAGGTGGATGGGGGTGTTTGGGTAGTGGGAGGCTAACAGGCTAGACACCAGGCCTTTGTGTGCAAATTTCCCAGCAGCGCCTTACCAGTTAATTAAGGAGGTCAGTGAAAGAGGGAGAGAGATAGAGAGACAGAGAGAGAGATGTAGAAGGTGGGGGTCAGCCCTAACGAGCTGTCCGCAGCACATGAATGAGGGGTTTGTCCTAAACTAAGCAGCGAGAGACCAAACAATGTCAGCAGCAATTAGCAACCAGTGGTGGGCAACCGAGGGCCTGTTGACTGAACAAGCAAAAGATGCGAGAATGAAATTGGACCATGAACATGCAGGCACATATATACAGTTACAGACATCCAGGAATAAATAGGATGGAGCTGAGCAGCAGGAGGCGGGCGGCAGTACAGAGTAGTAGAATAGGCAGAGGCGGGTCATGTTGCCTTCACCTTTCCACAGAGCAAGGCCTTGACCCTGCTGGCTGAGTGCTTTGAATCTACAATACTGCTAGAAGGCAGCTAAGGCCATAGGTGTAGCAGTATGATCTGTATGCTGAAGTTACACTCGATATGGTAGATAGAAGGTCTGAAGGTATGAAGCACAATTTCTCAGCAAAAAGCAAATATAAAAGCTGCTTTCTTTTTTGCAGAGAGATCCCACCTTTCCGTTTCATAGATTGATAGATTGATTTGTTTCGTGAATTACCTCATTAGAAGAGCATTGAAATATTTTATTCTGGACAAGTCACTCCTGTCACCTCTTCAGCAAGTCTGTTTTTGGCTCCTACCTTTCTCCTCTCCTGTCTGTTACCATTCTTGGCACAATATGAAGACTCTAGTCTTTGTTTCATTCTAATCTTGGAGGTGAAGTGGCCCTCTTGTACCTCAGGCTCTAATCGCTGGCTGAGACAGTGTTCTCTAGTGGTGCTGGGCCGCGGTGAAAACCCGACATCCCCACAAAGAGAAGGAAAACTGCTGCGTTCAGGCTTTGTGTGCAAATATAAAAGCACACAAAAGAGGGAGCCTGAGATAGTGTCAGAGTTAGAATGTTTTCACTCTCCAGTTCTAGATATGGATTATATTTTTTTAATATGGTGGTTATTTGTTGGCCACTTGTGGAGAGAGAGAGACTTGGTGGCTGTGAGAAAGTGGAGCCATGGAGACTGTAGACTATGAAGAAAGTAGGTTGGGGTGGTGTGGAGAGGCAAGAGGGTTCATTGGCTGTTGAAGATGGTTGCAGGAGGGCATGAGAAATGTGAGAATTGTACTTGGTAATTGCCAGATGAGTTTCTGAATGTGCTCTTAAGGCTTTTAATTTTGTACAGTACATGGCCTATATAGTCCTATGAAATGATTCCAAGTAGGTATTCCAACTTTTCACTATGTATTATGTATCAGAGTAGATATATTATGAATGCTGTCTCCATGCATTTACCCAGCTCATTTACAGTAATTGCCCAATTCCCTCCCTCAGATATCTGTGTGTGCAGATACTGTAGATATTGCCCAAATGTGCTGATAAACCAGTCTCCAGTCCATCCAATAAACAAATAAATCCATTTATATTCTCATTTCTAAAATCCAGTCCCCTGTGTGCTCTAAAGCAGGAGAAAGATTCACTGGTATAAGTCCCCCTTGTCCTTCAGAGCAATCCGTATTGCTGCTCAGTTAGTAATCAGGGCATATAGGGGCTGGGTGATCAGTGACAAAAGCAAGGAAGGGAGACATCAACCTGCTGGAGGAGAGTTGGGGAGACGGGGGGGTTTGGTGGCAATAGAAGAGGAGTAATCAGAGTCCCATCCAGCCCCAGCCTCCAGAAATTGCCATGCAGATTTAAAGCCTATAAAGGAGGATCCTTGGACTGTTCCTTCTTCCCACTGCTTTTCCAGCACAGCACAGACCTCCACTCCCCTCCTGCCTCTCTCGCTCCCTCGCTCTGCAGTGCTAATTGGAGGCAGGTAGCCCCCAGATGTGGGGCCCAGGTTACGGTAACCTTGGTGGTGAGATCGGCTGCTTGCCTTCATACAGCTGGCTATTCATCAAAGTGGAGGGGTGGGGGGTGGTGATGTGGGGCATAGTGGCAGAGGGGCAGAATATGCAGCAGAGGGAAATGAGCGTCCAGGACAGCTTCCCAAAAGGGTAACAAATCACCCCCCTTGCCCTAATCCGCCAAGGGGGTACGTGATGGACCAGTGGTCACAATATGTGGCGACGGAGATGCACTAGTTTCACAAATCAAATATGTGGGCTCATCTGTGATAAAAAAAAATAAAAATAAAAAAATCAGCTGGAAATACTCTCTCAAAGGCTGTCTGATATATTTCAACACAATGGAGTGCAGTTTATTCTACCCAAGAGAAACAAGTAGACTCTTTGTTTTGCAATATGAATTGTACTGTATGTAAATATTATATAAGATAGATCTACAGACTGCTGCAGTAAATGCAAATTGCCATGTAACACTGTACAACAAGAGTCTTATCAGCAATATCCCACTGATCGATCCCTGTGGTTGCATTATCAATCATCCATCACTGCATTGATATCTCTGCAATACCTATAATCTCACCTGATCAGAATCATTGATCAATACTGAACTAGGATTGATCTCCCATGCCAGCTGGACTGAATGACAGTGACAGGAGAATGTTGCAGAGATGTAAAACATTTGCAAATGAGCAGCCTAGACCATTATATCCCCTGTGCTAAAAATACAAACAGCAATTTTAAGTACGTGGCTGCAAAAATAGCAGCCAAGCTGTGAGAAATATATCTAAATTTTAAGTAAAGGGAATTCCATTCATGCTACAAAGAAATATTTCTTGTGGCATATTACAACGTAATTACCCCTGATCTTGCATTTGTGATGACGGGTTTCCTCCCCATTGGAGAATACTGAGCTAGTGGCTTGTATTCAGCAGGGAAAACAGGCAGCCACGGCACAGTACCACTCAGAATCTCTTCTGCATAGGACCTTAATCATCCCGGCTCAGTGTGTATGTGCATATAGGGAGATTTGTGTGTGAGCAGGTTGTGTGTGCATGTGCATGTATGTCTTGCAGTGGGTGTTTTCCAATAAGTGTGTATATTTGTGGGTTTCTTACTAAGTGTGTTCTTACTGCTGTGTGCCTATGCGTGTATGACAGAGAGAGAGAGAGGGAGAGAGAGAGAGAGAAAACCCGTCCCTCCAATTCCCCTGTGAAACCCTCTACACCAATTTCCAGCCATGGGCAATCACTCACTCAGCATACACATCTACATAGAGGCTGATGAGATCCTCCGTGGGTTTTACCATGTGACTGGAGCTCGTCATCCACTGTATGTGCCTCCCCTTTGCGCTCCTGTTCCAATACAATAGTCACTGAGGGGAGAAGGGGGGGTGGTATGGATGATCTACATACAGTTATGATACATACGTAATCTCCGAGGGGCAAATCAAAGATACTCGCCGCTATGTTTCCCTTTGAATTCAAGAAGAATCCGTCATTTTTGCATGCCCATTATTGGTAGAGGTGATATGTCTTCCAGTTTTAGATGTCCTTGCACCTGGATGGGTTCTTTAGTATATCTTGCTAACCAGTGACTGAAATGAATGGATGCAGGGTTGTAGACTTTGGTAGATAGATTAGAGCTTAAAAGAATGTCCACCCGCAAGCTGTAATGTTAACATGGGGCACCATGTGCTGAGAGTTCATTAGTGTAATTGCCAGAATATTACCCATTGGCGTGGTCGTAATGTATAGAATATTAATACTATAAATCTCCATTCCTCCTCCATCCAGCAGGCCAACAGTATGACCAACATCATCGCATATTAATGAAAAAATGAACTTTTTGAGGAGAGGCAATAAAATGATGGTCTCTGCTGTCACTAGTCTTCCCTGCCTGCACACCGACAACCATTTATATAGATATCTGTTTCGTAGTACATGTATATGTGTAGTAGCTGCCTTTGTCTCCAGGGAAAAATACTGTTTTGACGGAGGAAGAAAGGGAATTTCCTCAGAGTTGCAGAACAGGCCACCCCATCCACCTCCTCTTTCTAACAACCAGTCTTCTCCTTTTCTCTCTGCTGATGTCAGCGCATAGCTTACTATTGTTGTGGGGCCACAAATGCTATTCAAAGAGTAGACAGATGTGTAAGTAGAAGGTCAGTATGATCCCGTTGGTTTTTAGAATACACGATAGAATACTTTGTGTCACTAATGGTTTTTGTATTAGGCATTGTGGTGACCGCAAACAAACCATAATCCACAATTACTTCACTCAGTGGGATGTATTATGAGTAGGCAGCATTTTTATACTGGCAGGAAACTGAAAAGTGCTTCAGAGGTCAGGAGTTTATGTTTTACAACCTTAATCTTTGCTCAAACTCTATTTTACAACCTTTTAACTCATCATAAACCCTCAGAGGTGTCAGAACTACAGTATATACATTCAGAGATATGTCTGTGGCCCTTAGAAATTGTTCAATTATCTGTCTCTCGGTTAAAGTGTAAGGACATATGCTTGTGTTTACTTAAAGGCCAAAGCACAATTTAAAGGGACATATAGTTCTGAAAGCATTTTTAGTGTTGCTGTATTGTTTAAGAAGGAATTAGAAGGGGGACCCTGTAATTGCATATTCTGCAACCACCCTTTTTTTTTTTTTTCATTTATTGATCTGACCTTCTACTGCCCAGCCACTGAAAATACCTTTGCATTTTCTTTCACACACTCCTTTATTTAGCTTGGAGAGCTCTTGTACATATACTGCATTAACCATAGCTTCTGAAAGTAGGTTGAAAATGTATGTCAAAATTTAAAAAACTGTCACTTGCTCTCAAAGTTATTGTTTGTTTTCAATGCCCATTAGCTTAATTGGCACATTTGTATGTAACCTGTAGTGAATTTCTTTTACGATGTTACTCAACTACCCTAGCACAGTGTCCATTTTTTAACAAATACTTCTTAGACATCCTGCATGGTTTTGACCACAGAGAGTTTTTCTTCATGGCAGCTAGCCACTTGTCTGTAGCTAGTTGTTAATCAATGCTGAGGAGCAGGTAGACCATAATGGAGGATTTATCTCAGTTCTTCGCACCACTTAGTGCCCAGTGGACACCTCCATACCTCCTCCCCTCTGTACCTTCTTACATTTTCTCTCCACTCACCTCCCCCTCTCCGCTCATCCCCCTCCATACCAAAGGCTGTGATAGAAACACCACCCCTGAGAGAGTTGTGGAGGCGGAGGAGAATGGGGTGGAACGAGGGACAAAATAGGTTGAGAGGGTCGTTAGATAGTGAGCAAGGGAAAGGGGTCAGGACAATGTTGCTGACACGGTCAGAACTGTTAGCGCACATGAGAAGTAATTTTAGAGTGTGCGTCTGACCTCATACAGATCATAATAGTAATTTTCAGCTGGACCTTTGAAATTGAATAAGTTGACATGCCCGTTAAAAACATGTGGCCCTTATTTATATTTCATAAAACATAATTTGCCATAGTGTCTTATGCTGGAGTCTAACTATACAATGCATAGACAGCCTTGCTTTAGGGGAACCATTATCCATGATGAATTACTGGGTTAATAGTCCATAAGGGTTAATACTGGTTAGTGAAGTTCTGGACTGGTGTAATGTGTTAGTGACGTAAGGAAAAGCTATGAGAACAGGCGTGCTTGTATTTACAGAGTACAAGAGGATTTCCACGCTTGCTTACCTGCTGACACAAGAGTTGGTCATTTACTGGCTGCTGTGCGGAGGGATACATTTGAAAGAAGAGCAAGTTAGATCATTAGCTGAGAAGACTTCTTTCTTAGGTTGTGTGCTTTGTTTACATTCTTACCTTACTGCTTGTCCAGTTCATACTTCTCATGTACAGGGCATGCTGTTGCTTGTATACATCCCTTGACTTTTCATGCAAATTTATGTTTAAGCATACTTGTTTGTGTGTTCGATGAGGAACACAAACACATACACACACACACATGGGGGTGGAGGGAGACCTAGAAGGGGGATTGTGGGGGGGTATTGGTGGTGGTGGTGGTGCAAGGCGGTGACAGAAATTGAGGGGGACGGGGTGGCAGCTGCAGGCTGCTCGGTGCACTGTCAGAGCGGAATGATTAATGAATGGCGGCCCCAGCTGAGCCTAACCTTTGGAGAACCGCACAGGACATCTGCAGAACTGTCAGCGCTCTGACAAGGACAGAGCTGAACAACCAATTATTTCGCCATCACTAAGGTGGGCTGTCAGCTTAATCCTAGCCATTCACTTAGGCAAGGACAGGCAAATTTCTCCTTTACATACACACACACACACTGAGCAGACCATGGTCCTGCATGGACACACACACATACACAAGTGAACAAACAGGCATGCGTGGACAGGAACACATGCCTATGTGGACATGTACACAAAGCGGACTGGTACACTCATGCAATCACACACTCGGATATTCACACACGGGCATGAGGTCCTGGACAAAATACAGTTAACCCCTCCACTGCTGGTGGTGGCAACCCCATGCAGGTGACATATATTAAGGAAAGCAGGGCAAGCAGGGGAGGTTTAATGATGACAAAACAGGGCTGGCGGATGCTGGCTGGGGCTGTGAGCTGGGGCTGTGAGCTGGACATGGGTGGGGCTGCATACTGGGGTAGGCACTATGCCTGGTACATGTTGAAGGAGGTGGGGGGGTGAATGGTGGGAGGGAAGGTGAGAACTGAAGAGGGAGGTGTGAACACTGTTATGTCTGCTACGTGTATTTTCTTAGTAAAATAGAAAAGGATTCAGCAATATGTTAAATTTTCAAGAGAAATTTCATAACAGAATTTGCATGGGAATGAGATTCCATGTGAAAATATCACATTTTCAGTTTCTAATTGTCAAGATGACTAAGATATGGATTATACAAAAGATGGTGAAGCTCTGACAACCATCCTTTTTCTTTGTATTTATCTGTAATTAGAACACATGAAAGATGAAGTGTATGTATGTCTGTAGAGGAGGTCTGGCATTCAATGATCTACACATTCTGTGTGTCTCTGAAGGTGTACATTTCTAAATCCTCCAGTGTGGAAATAAAGTATTGATTGACCTTTTGAATTGTACAAAATGGATCCTGTTGCACTGAAGAAGATTAAAAAAAAGTATGTGAATAAAACATGATAATGAAAATCATGATACCTTTTGATGTCGTATGAAGAAAAAGTTGAAGCAGTCTTAAGTACTCATGTGCAGGAGCAAAACGTTTACTTTGCAGAATATTATGTTATTGGTCAGTACAGTTCTGCAGCCTGAAATTTCATTTATATTTCTGTGCCTGAGGGTCCTTTGCTATCATACTTGTCCCGCCATCTTTCTGCACTAAGTCAAAACAGGAACTAATCCTTTTACTGTAATTAGGACTAATGAATATATGATCACAAGATTTATTGATGGCCAGTGGGACTTCAATAATAACAAAGGTGTATATGAGTGTAAAATGTGTTTGCATTTGCATCCTTCATTCATCATCTGTGTATGTGTGTGTTTGTGTTTGTGTGTCTGTGTAGAGGTTGGCCAGAGTTTGGTGCTGATGGGTGGTATGAGTGACTGATTGGGATTTGATTGAGGTGTTACTGAGGTGATAAAGGATTGAGTGTGGCTATGAAGCCTATTGACAGACTGCTGATGAAGCTGGAGAAAGGGAGAGAAAGCGACGGGGAGAGAGAGAGAGGGGAGGAGAGTGAAAGAGAGAGTGAGACAGAGCTGAGGAAATTAATAAGGGGATAAAAATCAATTAACTTAAAAATTGTCCCTCATCAGTGGCTAACCACATGTGTACGTGTGTGACTAAGTTATATTTTGCTCCATACATCTGTGACTGCGCTATCCCGCATTTTCCCAACTGCACACCACAAGGCTGCAGTGTTTTGGGTTGATTGACCTCCTGCTTGTAGACAATTAAAACATAAAATGCCAAGTCAAGTCTGTTGAATCCTAAATGCTGCTTGGCTGGTGTATATTCATGAGTGAAACACCTACTACTCTCTGTGAATGGTGAGGACTTTGAACAGCTCAGCTCATTTGACCAGGAGAATCCTAATACTGCTTTACGATTTGCAATTCAAACAATTATGTTGGCATTATCTACAACTGCGGTGTCTCCTGTGAATGCAAAACCCATTAGCTTTGTTTAGCAGTACTTAGTAGTCCACAGTTTAAGTCTAGAGAGCAGTCAACACCAACTGATTTGAGTTATATTGACTAATCTTTACTATAAATGTTTAAATTATTTCTGATAGAAGTGAGTAGATTTACTATGCGGTAATATAGAGACAGCTGTGTTTACAGATGAGTGTGTGTAAACTGAGATCTCTATTTGTGAGCAGTTATAGGAGTTTCACACTGATGCACACATGCGGTCAGAGTGTATTCATTAGAAGCCTAGTCCTACTAAGGGCTGTCTACTGTCCCAGACAAACTGCAGGAGGAGGTGTCTGGATGCTTGCTTTTAAACTGGGTTAGTGGACCAGAGAGTGAGAGAAAGAATGAAAGTGAGAGATAGGGCACGAGAGAGAGCAGGAGAGAGAGAATTTGAAGTCTAAAACTGGGACGGGGTACATGAGAAGAATTTTCTTCATCAATTGCAGTGGCACTCCCTACTGTGTACCCCTTTATGCCACATGCATGAGTATGCACGAGTTTTTTATGAATGTACTACTGCATGCGGCTAGATGCATCCACTCGTTTGTCTCATATTAAAGAAAAGTTTTTTAGATGTCATTTTTAAAAATGTTTTCACACTTTAACTCCACTGGCTTCCTATAATGAATTGGATATTTGTCTTATGCTTTGCTCACTTCAGTCTCCTGCCCTCGGTTGATTTAGGAGCCAAATGGCAGCCCATTAACATGTGAGAATGATTGTGCAGCCTTGGGGTTGTAGCGCGGCAACCCACAGAGAGGTTTTTCGCTGCACATCTCTATGATTCTCAGTCTTTGCGCTGTCGACAAGAGTTAAGCATCAAAGGCAAGCACTAACTATCCTCACCCTCAATCGCTCCCTCTGTCTCTTTTTGGCCTCTGGGTTCACACTGTAATTTGCTCTATCTCTTCCTCTTTCTTTTTCTCTCTCTTTGTCTCTGTCTCTCCCTTCATCTCTCTCTGGGCTTGTGAATGAGGAGAGGGAGGTGATGAGGTCAAAGTGAATCTTCTCCTCGCCGAGGATGATTATGTCTTAACCTGCCGTTATTCAAAGGAGCAGACCCCATGGCCATGAGCTGGCCTGCCAGCCACGTGTCGGCAATGAGGGGGCGACACCTCGGCACCGTCGCTGAGGAGGAGAGAGCAGGAGAGAAGCTGTGCAAGTCAAATGCACTCCCAGGGTCAAATGTACAATGCCTTTCTGTGCGTTTCATGTTACTCACTACCTCCATAGAGTCTGTTGGTTGATGGATGCTTGTCGTTTTTCTAATGGCCTAGGTGTTCAATCTTATCCTCCCAAATTGATTATGGATTCATGTGACATCACTATGAGCAGACATTAGATTTTAAAGTTGCACTAGAGGTTAATATAGGAATAAGTCAAATGCGCCTGCAGATTTGATGCACCATAGGATTTCTAGGAAAGTGGTGATGCCAGTGGATATGCCGGGGGTGTTAATTAAAATCCAGCTAATTAGCAGCTAGTGTTGGTTAATTGGTCAGTCTTGGCTTGTTGAGGTAATAGAGAACAACGCCTCAATTGTGCTCTGTCTCAATGAACGGGGCTCAAGGCTTCTCAGAGAGAAAACTGTTGAGTCTTCCACCTTTATCTTTGTCCCTCCTGACTTTTCTTTAAGCCGCAGACTTCATATTCAGCAGCCCCAGGCTTGAGCTATCGGTCTCTCCCTTTTTCAATTAATTCTTTTCGAGGTGCGACACTCTATACTTTAATACACTTCCTCAGATGGACTCAGATCACATCGGCACAAGTCGTGTAGATACACTAATACACTCAAGCGCACACATGCTTTATGTGTACCTTCACACACACATTATATTGTTTAGTGTGGGTAACTAGTAAGTCAATGAGCACTTATCTGAAATCCACTGGCAATACTAACAAGCCAGTGTGAGGTGTTAACACAGCTGTTTGAGTCACAACAAATCTAATATGCATTTCATCACTTCTTAAACAAGCCATCAGCAAGTCTAATGCTCTTGTATGAAAGATGTACATATGATACATGTGCCTTCAAAGCATTTTTTTAAAGATCAGCACTTAGCACATCCTTCTCACACCTTGGCATCATGCATCTACTGTAAGCAGTGCTGCTGATAAGTCAAATTTCTCATTTTTGCGATTCGGATATATAAAACCAACAATGTCCTAATTGATAACACCAGCAGCTGCCATGGTTTCTGTTGCTGGGTCCTGATCTGCGTGAAAATTATGTCTTAATCAGCGATTATTAAGTGGCATGTGCCAGAATTTTGAATGCAGCTACATTTTTCTTCACTTCTTCTTATTTTTTGGAACAGCAAAATACGCCTGAGCCGTCAGTGTCACTCACGACAGAACCAAGCGAGCCGTAGGGAATCACCCTGCGTGTCTGTCTCAGGGCTTAAGAGTTACTCTCTCATGACGCCCTACCATTTTAAACCTTATTTGGTTTGCAAAAGTGAAACTAAGCTCTTTCTGTACCACTCTTTTTTTCCAAGTTCAATTTTTGGATTGCATAGCTTGAGACAGAGATAAGGGGGGATAAGGGGATAACTTTTGGGGACAGTGGGCAGCGGATTTCAAGTGGGGGTCACAAGGGGAGAGGAGAAGAGCACATGGGAGAAAGAGGGGGAATGGAGGTGTGGAGCTTGGAAAGGGTGGGGAGTAGGCGGTGGGGGCTGAGGTTGGGGCAGTGAGACACTCCAGAGAGTTGACAGAGCTTCAAAGGGAAGTTTTCTGCTTTGATTGACAGGCCCCTAGAGTGAAGGGGACCTGGTGGCAGGCGGCATGCCCCAATCCCAGGATGCCCGGCCGTCTCCATGGCACTCACCCCCTCCATCCCCATCATCAGAAAGTGAGGCTGAAATGATGGGGGGTCAAGATGTTAGGAAGAGCTGCCGTAGATCATTGGCAGGCTCAGTCTTTCATACTATTTTGCCCTTGAACCAAGTTAGTCAAGGACACTATGACTCCTTATGATCTTCCAAATTAACATTTATGTGCAACAGCATATATTTTGCTTGAAATTTGCACCTACAATTACTTTTAAAAATGTTTCAGGGTGTCTGACGGTGTACACCACCAGTGCAACAATGTACTCTTCTTGTCACAGTATTTCTGAGAGTGCATCATAACCACTGCACAGTAAATGTCGGTTTTAGGGAGCAAGATTGTTCCAGGTCCTATATCCATGCTGATGGATGAGAGCAGAGGGGGTTGTGTTTAAAGGTGTCTCAGTAAACACTGTTAGGCCTGTGTCAACAGCAGAACATTGATCAGCCCTCTATTTATGATCAGCATGTCTGTGCCTGCACTGGATTAGTCAACATACCTGCTCGTCTGTTTGCTCCTCTGTAAACTGAGGCCAATGTCAATGCCAAAGCCTAATTGGAATACTACACACTTTTGAAGCACAGCTGCATGGAAACTAGAGACTCTTTTCTGGTATAACTTGTCTTTCTCAAATTATATTGTAATCTCAAAATGAAAAGGAGCGGTCTTTGAATTCTGCAAATTAAATATTAAGATGCTGATACATTACACAAATTGTATTTAGTTTACAAAGCATGTAAACTAATGTGAAAAGTCAATCCATATTCCTGTGGCCTCAAACTCAAAACTCAAACCCCACTCTCAGTCCTCCATAAGTAGGCAGTTGAAAGGAAAGCCAGTCACATAACAAAAGATTCCACTCACCCTCTGCACAGTTCATTCCAGCTACTACTATCAGGATGCCGCTACAGAGCCCCGCTGGTCAGGAAAAACACCTACAAAAACTCCTTCATCCCCACTGCAGTAAATATTTTGAACACATTTTAATGATCTTAACACTGCCATTAGACTTTTTATACTCTGTTTTTAAGGAAAACATTTTGTATGTATGAATGGGTGTATGGTTGTTGTTAGAGCCACGTCTAAGATGATTTTCTGTCACGGCAAACAATAAAGTTTTCTGATTCTGATTGTAAATTCCCTCATTTGCTTATGCAACTTTTGTAGTTAGTATCTACTATGAAACGTGTGGCATATCAGGGTGGTGCCACTAACAGCCTCTCATCTCTCTTAGCTCCTCAGAGGAATGGACAGCACTGGTTGGCTAGGCACTTGCTGCTCTGTTTATAGCAGAGAAAAGAGAGAGAGAGAGTTGGAGAGTGTCAGAGATGGAGAAAAAGAAAGAGCAGCAGAGGGAGAGGCATCGAAGTGTGGAGGGCAGCTGCATTGTATCACCCCATTTTAGCCCATTACACTATGTATGGGGGCCTTTCCCCCCCCTCTTTTGCATGGTAATTATTTTCCAGCCCAAAGGTAGCTGCAGGCAACGTCAGCCACTGCGTCAGGGCCCACTGCATTAGCCGGCCATTGCATTATTTATTTGTGCGCGGGCAGCTGGATGGATACCCCAAATCCGCAGAGACTTGGGGGCCTCTCAATGTCACCTCGTGCATTGCGGGAGGCAGTTGTGGCCGCTTGGACTTGCACCGGGAGAGCTTAGACTGAAAGTGGCTCAAGGGCAAAATGGTATCTTGGTGTTAGGGGACACGTGCGTGGGAGTAGTAGTTACGTGTGTAATGTATTCAGAAATGGGTCAGAGGTCTTGTAACTGCCCTCGCTTATGCAAGAGTCAACTGTGTAGGGTTCATTGTCACACACTAGATGACCATCTAAGGGTCCTATAGGACATCATTGAGTACTAGTGTAGTAAAAAGTATAAATAGAGGGCCATACAGTTCATACTGCCTGAAGGCTTTTTCTGTAGCTATAGATGGTCCTATGCAGTCTGTTACCCCTGGGTTTCATAGGTAAATAGACTTGATTTCAGTGTAGGGGCTGTTTTTACATTATGCCACTCTCCCTTGTGTATCAATAAAAGGTTATTACACACAAATACCAGAGGGCTGGGTAAGGTCACAGCATGTCGGGCTTCTGCGGAGAGGTAGAGCGACACAGCTCAGTGATTGTGACGTTTGGGAGGTAATACCCTTGCGTCCCCTTCTGTACCACAGCACACACACACACACAGACACACAGAAGCACCTACACGTTGCTCTGTTGGACATGAACCCCCCTGACCTGTCAGCCCCGGCCAATCGCATCGTAGCACCCGAAATGACAGCTGAACCACTGTCCCTGTCATGGCTCCTCAGTGTAGAAACACACACATGCACACCAACACACAACGCACACATGCCACTACATATCCGCTACAACAGCGGTGCAACATCAACATCAACTCCCGCTGGCCTCTTGGATCTATCTCTCGGTCTCCCCGCTTGCCAGCCAGCTCGACCGCATGAGACGCTCAGACGGCCTTGTGACATGACAGTGACAACGTACTGATGCTGCTGAGAGCGCCCACAATGCTGTCCACTTCACCCAGCACCACACATCCCCCCACCCCTCTTGTCTCTCTGTAGACCCTTTAAGGGAGAAGATGCATGTTTCCTTCCCTCCCTCCTGTCTCCTGCCAAGTCAAAGGGAGAAACAAACAGATACACAGCAACTTTGCATTGTTGTAAAATATCTTTTGATCTTTTTTCCATATCAGAGTTGTAACCTCTTATGAAACTTATGACTCTCGAAATAGATAGGTGGATAAAGTTAATGATTTAAACTGAGAAAAAAAATGTAAGGAAGACACATTTAGAAAGAGAGCCAGTGATAGAGATAGTTAGACTTTGCTCTGGCACCCAGCGTTCTCCCTAATGGGAGCTGACATTGCTGAAGCAACCCGGATGGACGGAGGGGAGGACCAGCGTATTGCAGGCGGCAGACCTCCCAATTATTTTTCTGGCTGATAAGTGCTGGTGCTTGTTTAAGGCTGCAGCATGGATGGAGAGAGAAAAGTAGAAGGATTGGAGAAGAAGAGGAGGAGGAACCGTAGGGATGTAGTTGGGGCTGGGTTGCATGGCTGACAGGTCTTGATCTGGCAGGATGGCTGGCTGTCACACACAACTTAAGACAGGGTTTCTCCCCAGGGCTTACACATATACAAGAACACACAACTTGCATGCACTTAAACACATCATGTAAGCATGTAGAAACAGACAACAGTGAACACACGTGTGTTTGCGAACATGTCACAATACACACGCACACACACAGATCAGTGCACACTGTATGTACTGCTCTGAATAGCATAGATGTGGACTTGTCATGGATAGACACTGCATTTGTAATATTTAATTGTTGCTGTGTTGCATGCCATGTCCAAATACTGCAAAGAGTTTCAAATCATGACTGTCCGAGAAAATATTTGATGAAATAAAATCATAAACAATACCAAACATTACAATGGATTTGTATGGATTTGTATGTAATGGATGACTGAACAATTCAAAGCCGTTTGTCAACAACTTTCACACTGAAATAAAAGGTTTTAAGGCACTGTATATTGTTGTTATGAACATGTATGACCCTGTATGTCCTTCAAAGAGCATTGACCCATTCTTTGTAATTGCACAGAATTTGATCCACTCTTTAGTTGTAGTTTTGCGATTTGTTGTGTTGTTGAGACTGCAGTGTCCAGGATTTTTGAAAGGCTCAGATGCCTTGTTGGTCAGGGGAGAAGGCTTTGCAAGCGAGGAGTGAGCCAAACGAATAATCTATGTCTCTGTGCATATGTGTGTAGAAACAGCATTGGCAGCTGCATATGCTTGAAGGCCTGGGTGCTGCCACTTAGTGCCAGCCTTTTTGAGCAGGAACAGAGCTGTAACAAGCAGGAAGCGCAGACTGAGAGCATTGAGCCGTTAGAGAAAGACTCTCATTTGCTCCCAGAAGGCGATCTTTGTGTATTTTAGCAGTAAATGACAGGTCATGCTTATATTAAAAATGATTGAATAATTCTGAACGACGACATGAAGTTTGAGGACAATTCCTTTCAAAATAACACTTTTCAGAAATAATTATATACTTAGAAAATAATCATATCCTTGTGATTAGAGATACTTCACATTAGAGAAATTGTTACATCAATCACATCAGGCCAAATCATCCAACAGCAGTTCCTTAGTGTCAGCCCTTGTCTAAACAGCCGTGGTATCTGTGTCATGACAGGCTATAATTTGCCTCATATTAGCTTAAATGAACGCCCTAATAAGGGTTATCCAATCCATGCTAAGTGTCATAATCTTGAGCAGAATGGCTGCATTACATTGCTGTCATTGCTGTGTTTTTAATGCCTCAGTGATCACCAATACTGCTAACATGGCCTGCAGCCAGAAAAGATTGAGCAGTGAGAGTTGTCTATTTGATCTCATATCTGACAATAAAATCTATCACCAGTTTGTCCTAAAAACTTTTCTCCAAGATTTCTTCTTATATTTATATTTCACCTCCTTTCTCCTCAGAGAAGAAAGGATTGTGTATTTATTGCAGCAGTTTTTCCACGACACAGCTCCTTTCATTATCACTTTTGATATTCTTTTTGCATTGCCGAAAAGGAATTTTCTTTTGCCAGCTGGGGTGCAGCCTCAGCAACTTTGCTGTGCTCCTGCAGAGGCTACGGGTTAAGTGAGTATTATTCAGGAATTCTTCAACAAGTGTGGCCATATTGAGGCTCAAATCTGAGTCCCTTTGGGCAGAAAACTCACAAACCACAGCACTCACCTGCAACATTTACCTTTTGTCCAGCCCCTTGTATTTCCATGTATAAAAACCACTCTGGGATTCTTGCTGTGCGGTTCTTAGGTCCCCCTAGTGAGGAAACCTTTATGTGTTCCTTCTCTCAAGCAAGAGTCGCTCCTTTTGCTTTAATTACAGTAAGTACAGCAGACCCCCCAGGCTTGTTTAAATAGATCAACCAGCAGAAGAAAGAAGAAAATGCTAATTAGTCCCATAATGTTGCTGACCACGCTAGTTCCTTAGCACTGCTGAGTTTTATTGACATAAGAAGGACAATAGGAATCTGTATTCAAATGATTTGCTCTGCATTCGTGTTTGGGTGCAGCTGCTGTTGCGTAGACTGCTACCTACCATATATTTTATCGTATTGTTTGACAGAGTGAAATTAGACATGACAATATGAGGGTGTCGATATGTATTTGTGTGTACCCGTTTGGTTTCATGTTAAAGTGTGTTGAAGCCTGTGGGATTTCAGTATTAGGGTTTGCTTTGCTGTTTTACATGTGTGAATATTGAAAAAAGGTGTGTGTATGTGTGTGTGTGTGTGTGTGTGTTTCCATTTGTGTGTGTGTGTGTTTCCATTTGTGTGTCTGTGTGTGTGTGTTTCCATTTGTGTGTCTGTGTGTATGCATGTGTCAACTCCCCATCCTCAACTTCGGTGCAATGCAGAAAGCCTCTAATGCATTCTATGTTTCTGAGCTGAGAAGCTGTATGCACACGCGTGCGTGCATGTATGTGTGTCCGTGTGTGTGTGTGTGTGAAAAAGAGAGAGAGAGAGTCAGAATCAGGATCAATACTATTGACCTGTTTACCTTGGTGCCGAGCATACGGGCCAGGTCTCCGGTTTACCACTTGAAACATTAAAACCAGACTATTAGTAATACTTTGGTCCTTCTCTTCACTGATTGGATGGTCAGCACTGGGGCACTTCACCTAACACACATGAAAAGAGGGGGAGGTGGGTGAGAGGTGGAAGGGAAAAGGGGGCTAAAGAAAGAGAGAGTGAGAGACCCTGAATCTAATCCTCTTGACTTAAAGCCATTGGGTTTTGCCCATGTCTCGCCGCTTGCCTCTAGACCTGATGTGGTCACTCAACCCTATCGAGCTGCAGGGCATTGTGGTCCGCCCGTCTCTACCACACTCACACCCCTCCACCCTCAGGCGCTTTTGTGCTCCCGGCTTCCCACCTCCTCCCCCGCCTCTCCTTTTCTCATCCTCCTCCATACCACCAAAACAGAATTTCTTTAAATGCTTAATTTTCCCCCCTTTGGCTTCCTTTTTGCAAGCACTCTCTCACTTGTTTGTCCATCGATTTTTCATCCTTCTCCTGCCACTGCCCCCCTCCGCCTCCTACCCATCCTTCTCCTCCTCCTCCCTCTCTTCCTCTT
>OMNN01052156.1:0-15087 GCA_900302755.1 Chromis chromis
CCCCCCCGACTCGGAGTTTGTCTGATGAGAGGAAAAACACAGAAAGACAGAGGAGGTGGAAAATAGTCCTCCAAAACTAAAACAGAGATGCTGTCGCCTTAATACCAGAAGCAATTTACTATTCATCCTCTCCAAAGAATAGGCAGTAAATACTTGATGAGAGCAGTGTGTGCAAATCTAGCGGCAGCAGTGCACCAGCCCGACTACAGCATTACACACCCCACTGTTTTGGTGTGAGAAATAAATGACTCACTAACATACAGTAGATCTGTAGTGATTGCAGTTAAAGATGTGTTAAGTATGTCCATGTTTGTCTGAATATTAGCTTTTGAGAGTGGATGTTTGTGTGAGTGTGTGTGTGTGTGTGTGTGTGCGCGCTCTCTCTCTCCATCTCTTCTTGTCTGTTGTCAGCGAGCATCTCTGTGGTGTACCACAGGGTAGCTATCTACGGTGGCTCATTGGCAAACATGAGCTGTGCTGCCGTAAAAACACTCTCTCCAGGCAGGAGGGGGAGAGGGGAGGGTATTACATTGTTGCACAAGGGTTGAACGGACAGTTTCTGTGTGAGCGAATGTCAGAAAGAGAGAGAGAGAGAGAGAGAGAGGGAGAGACGGAGGGAGGGAGGGAAAGAGAGCGAAAGAAAAAGGTGCTGAGACAGACAGAGAAAGTGAAAAAAAGAAGAGCTGACAGCAGCAGCCGGAACGACAGTAACACATAATTTTTGAAGACATTTCTTTTCAAACTTGGCCTGACTGACTGACCAACTGACTGACTAACACTTCACGCTGCTCCTATGAAACTTAACTTTTCTTGAGAGCTCCACTACGCATGAATATTAGGTTGCAGCTGTCTAGGAAGTGAGGGCCGGCTGGGTCGAGCCTACATGTACAGTGCACACAGGAGCATGGCTTTACTTTTCAAGTTGCATTACACAACTTGAATATGTCTTTCTTACAGCATTTTGACTTGTCATAGTACAAAAAGATGAGAGACTGGTATCACTAATAACATAACTGAGTCAGCTAGTGTACACAATAGCAGAACTCTTTTACTGTAGCAGCTAAATGGAATTCAAGCACTATTAAAAAGATTATTTGCAAATTTAAAAGGCAGGTTAATCCAAATTAAAGAGAATATACATATAAGGCAGCTCTCATCTACAGGGATCCAGGTGATGCTACATGAATGACAATATGTACTTGCTGGATCTAATGTCAGTTTGGTGAGTACATAGAAAATAGAACACTGGAGGGTTTGTTATGTTAGTCTATATGGTGAATTTACCCTGTTGATAGTGATGTTAGAAAGGAGAGGACTGCTACTGGATGAGGTCATCAAAAGAGCACAAAAATAGCACTTGTTGTTGTCTCCAAGTGTAACCAGTAATCAAATTTTTAGGGCTGCTTAGAAGTACCTACCCTGGACTAGATACTTTTTTCTGTCTCAAAAATGGCCCTGAAAGAAGTTCTACAGGGGATTTTAGTGGTTGGAATGCACACAAAGGTCCAGCATGTTCTGAAACAAGTTCCTGCAGTGGAACACAGCCTATAGAGACAACTGGCCTCTTGCAAGAACAAGTTGTACGAACATGTTCATTCAAGTGGCGCACACAAGCGATTAAACAAAAGCTTTCACTCAGATTTAAATGAAATCCACAAGTGGACTGTGACCAGATCTTCTGCCTCACCCCCTTTTCAAGAACATCGAAACCGGAGAAAAATGGCACTTGTTGTTCTCTGTAAATTTTAGCCAATCAGCATCGAAACCCACATAGTAGTGTTTCAAGGCCGGTTAGTGGATACCCTGGAACAGATACTTTTTTTTCTCCATCGAAAACAGCCCTGAAAGAGCTTCTACTGACGTGGATCAGAACACACTCAAAGGTTTGGGTCTTCCTAAAACAGCATGCAAGTTTGTGCAGAGGAAAATGGCCATTTGCACCTTTCTAGTTTGTGCGCGTTAGTGTGTAGAAACTGTTCTTGTCTGCCATTGTGTGAGAGTTTGCTTTGCTGTATCTGTTCCATCATAGCTCCAAATACAATGACAGTGAATGAAATGTAATTTGTGCCGTTTGCAGTATTTAAACAAGCACCAAAACTACCTCCATTGTTCGAAAAAGTGTGGATTCCGTGTCGTGACAAACTGGAGTTTGTGCAACCTGCACATCTCATCTTTTCATCTGATTTTCTGCCATCATGCCGCATTAAACATACAAAATCATGCTTTTACTTTTCACAAATTTTCAAGAAATATTAAGTATAAATTTAATGAAAAAATTATCTTGCAAGTTGCTCTTTAAACAGCAACATTTAATAGGACTATTTCTTCAGTAGAAGGCACTATGTGCATGGCTAGGGGCAGGTAAAGTGGTATATATTTGGGTGAACTAACCCTTTAAGAATGGCATTTCTTACTTCCTGACTCATGCGACACACAGGTGTTTTTCCTAGTCATTAGTTGTCTCTGCTGCACCAACAAGTGATGTTTATTGACATGGTGATTTTCTCTTTTTGAATCCATCGTCATCTGCAATGTCATCCACAGCTGCTGTTACTAGCACATTGCTTCTGTGTATCTTTCATTAGCAGCGAGTTATAATGTGAATAAAGCAAACACTTTGCAGAGACCTTGCTCAAAGGTACCTCCGTTGTTAAAGGAAAGTGGGGCTTTATTCATTCTTTCCCCCGTCAGATTTTCCAGGATTTAAATTTGTGACCTTCCTGTTACAGCTGGAGGATACCGCTGTCTCTCAATCAACTCCTGGTAAAATGTGATTTGAATTCAGTGAAAAATGAATTACCTTATCATGCAGAAAGGTAAAATCAGATGCTTCAGATGTGAAAAGGAAGCTGTTATTTACAGTGAGCCGCAAATGCTCCCTTCCAGCAACATTTATACCCCTCAGCACTGTCTGGAAACGCACACACACATACAGGCACACAGTCAACTCTTTTCACTTAGTGAGTGCTTCTCTCGTCTCTTGGCATCAAGATGAAGGCCAAAGCCAAACTCTAAGTGCACAGCTTTCCATTTAGGTCTAAAATACGACTCTTCTTCCTCCCGCAAGACACTGTAGCAACGATAGTGCACCGAGTAAAAAAAAATTCTGGTGAGGTATAGTGTGTGCATGTTTGTGTGAATGTGAGTGCAAGAGAAAAAGAGAAAGAGAGGGAACGACAGCACAGGGGAAAAAACGGTAAGATGTGATGGCTTGGCTGGCTTTCAAGGCCTATACTTTTCAGCCAGGGAGTTGGAGCTGGGATCTGTGTTAATGTGGATATGTTTTCTGTATATATCATACATTTGTGTGTGTGTGAGAGGGTATATACAATCCTCACAACAGAAAGGAGAGAGAGTGAGCACTTCAGCAATGACAAGTAGGTAAACAAAATCATCCGTGCAGAAAAAAGGGAGACGGAGATGGACCACTAAGAGGAAAGATAAGAAAACAGGGATGGACGTTTGAAAAGAGTAAGACAGAAAGGAGGGAATAAAGAGGAAAAAGACTGAGAAGGAGGGTATGAAGAAAAAGGAGTTAAAAAAAAGTGAGATGCAGAAGAGAAAAATGGAATAATTAGGTAGAGGAGCATAACGACGGGAAAGATTCAACCTCTATCTATGCAAACACAGCCGGGGCTTTCATTGAAAAATCTTTTACTACTGAAGTAACTGAAAAATAAAGTGGATAACTGGTAGAAAATGAGGAAAGGAATACAGACATAAGGAAAAGAAACAAGAAGAATAAATTGGTAAAGAAAGAAAGGGAAGCACAGCAAGACACACTAAAGGCTAGTAACACTCAATATCTCACTGTATAAATTATACAGGAGGCTACTCCATAATGCATTCGCAAACAAATGCAACAAAACCACAATCACTGCTGCTCAGCGCTTGAAACCTATCACTTTGCATGACAGATAGCCTACACAGGCTCCAAATGCATTATGGGAAATCACCTTGCGTCTCCGGGTGACCACGGGCCGCTATGTATGGACGACACCGTTTCCTGTTAACGCCGTCATCAACAGTAACACAAGCACAGTTACTAATCCAGCCACTCCAACTAAATCACCGGAGTAAGTAGATCGTGTTCATGAATACTGACAGAGTGTGCATGCGTTATTATGTTTGAGCATGTTTATTTTATGTGCATGTGTGTGTGTGTAGCATGTGTTTGATTGTGAGTGGATCGTCGAACATCTGTATGCACCTCTACCTCCCTATTTCTATTCCTCCTCCCTGTGTTTCCTCTCCATACAGCTCTGTCATGATGAAGTCCGTCGCAGGGTCCCCGACCCAATATCCAACGCCTAATAAACTAATACATCATTAATGAGAGGGAGGGAGAGAGGGATGCAGGGAAAGAGAGATGAACTGAGTCCACTGCCAGGCTATAGCAGGCTATTGCTCCACAGCTCAATAGGCTTTCTAACAAGGCTCTGTCCTTGAGAGAGGCTGCATACTAAAAACTTCTCCATCGGCCGCCGTGCCAAGCAAGGGGAATTCATAAATAGAGGACAGAGAGAGGGAGGGAGGGAGGAAAGGAGTGTGTGGGGGAGGTAAAGGAGGGCAGATGAGAGAGAGGTTCTTAGAAATGGGAAGGAGGGAGATGGAGAGAGAGAGAGAGGAAGGAAGGAAGGAAGGAAGATGAATCATGTTCTGCTTTAATTGTCCTTCTCTTATCTTACTGTTTGGTTTGGGTCAGACTGTCTGTCTGACCGACTCCCAGTAATGACACATGATCAATAACCAGTTTATTAGTTTGTTTGTCGGACTGTGGCAGCTTGTCGTTGGATTCCTACCAAGCAGTGTGTGTGTGTGTGTGTGTGTGTGTGTGTGTCAGAGAGAGAAACCCCACGGGTGTAAGTGGGCAGTAAAAAGAGGGCGCCACTTAGCTTTACAGCATCTCCATAAAAATGAGCGAGGGAAGCCCCGGATGCATCTCCTCGCAGGTAGACTCGGTGTTTACACATATACGAAAATGCTCGACACACATTGCCGGACACATGCACACACACTCACAAAGACACAAATAGCACTAAAAAGTAATTTGGAAAGTGAAAAAGAGAGCTGAGAACCAGTCCTGTCAGTTAGATGTATGCTCACACTCATGGATGCACGCGCGCGCACTCAAACAGGCACGCACACACAAATTGGACGTCTCTAAGCAAATACTGCCGCAGGCCTCATTTGAATAGAGATAATTGAAAATCAGACTTGTTTATCAGGCTAAATAGAATGACAGACACTCACAAAAGGAGGCACAGAGAGCGAGCTTAGCGAGTATTAGCATAATGTTCATGGCTGAATGATTTCTAGGTCCATTAGGCCAGGGAAGGACATTCGAGAAGTTCACTTTTCATGGCTGGGGCTAAATGCTGAAATATGACTTCATTTTGAGGTGTTTCTTGAAAATGATGTATTGGCATTTCAGTGCTGACGCGATGGCGGCAGCGGACTGAGGTTCAGGGAACATGCGAGATGAAATGAAATGAAAAGGAGAGAGAAAAAGAGGGTAGTTACAAATACTCGGGAGAGATTTGGGAGACTGTCCAAGACTTTCATTATCTTTGATGTAAATGATCAGACCCCATAATTAGGCCTCTCATATCGCTCTCTCTTATTTCTTCCTCTCTTCTTTCTTTCTCTTTATCTTCTTGTGATCAATGAGGCACAGTATGCAGTGGAGAGGGGTGTCGCGCCCCTCTTATGGTGTTTGTTTCTCTTGAGGCCCCTGGCATGGCTCAACGCCTGGTTGTCCCTTTCAGAATAAATCTATCTCTGATCATCGCCCGTTCAATTAGTCTCCAAGACACACCGAACACGCGAGTCACGCCCATAATGTGAAACCAGAGCAGCTAGAAATGAAAAGTGATGTTTTGTCTCCATCACAGTTCTTAATTTATTTAAACATGCCGTTCTGAGGCATGATAGACGCACCGCTTTAACCGAACTGATCTTGACTGTTTTGTTTCCAGTCAGTTCGGTTAAATCGAACTGACTGTTTTGTTTCCAGTCAGTTCGATTGAAGCGAACTAACTGGAAACAAAACAGTCAAAATGTTGGGAAGAATCGTCATCTGTAAAAGTATATCAAAACACGCAGAAAAAAAAGATGTAGAGCAACATCCATCCTTATTCGCATCCAAAATAAAGTGGCCCCAAATTCCATTATCACCTGAAATCCAGCGGCAACCCCCGCTGATCGTATCACTACAAACCTTTGAAAGTGCGAGAGCAAAATACAGTAAACAAGAGAAATCCTCAGGCCAAAGCCCAAATTGCCTCAGGACAGCCCTCAGACGATACAATGCTGCCCTCGGCCTAACAAATTAGAACTACACACACACAAAAAAAGGAAAAAAAATCACACTACCTGGAAGGAAAAACCACAACAAAAAAGTCTGTTCCAATACATTCTGCAGCTTAACCTGAGACGATACTGTGTTAGATTACATGACAGCAGCGGAAAATCGGAAACTTAGCAAGACACTAAACAGAGATACAGAGACATGGACAGGTCCTGGTGTACCAACACTGCAAAGACCACATCTAATGTTCTTATAAGGTGACAGCTACATGTTCTTCTGCCCTGTGCTCCATTCCCACAAATAACTGAAAATACAAAGACTTTACAAACTTGACAGATGGTGAAAAATACAGTATTTACCAAATAAAGTCACCAGACACCTCAAAATGACTATAAACTGCAGAATGTGCAGAGTTTGAGAAGCAATGGACCTCATGGAAGAACATTTTCATATACTTTATTGAGAGGCCTGCTTGTCCAAAAGTTGTGATTTGGATTCACCAAACTTTACACTGCTCATATAATCTAATGAGTGTCATCTATTAATGAGTAGGTGCATTTGCAAGTCATTAGATTGATGCCCCAAAACTGCAATATATATAAAAAAAATACATGTTCTACTATGAGGAGCTTCCGGTTTAGCTGTCAGAAATCACCAGATGAAGACAATAAAATTTAGCAGCATCGGTGGTGCATTGGGCAACAATAGACAAGTGGTCCTTGACAGTGTTTCCATGAACTTGGAGTGTCATGACATGGAGTATCTTGGTCATGATTGGGTTTCTGAGACATGTAAACATCATATCTTGATTTCAGAAATCTGGATAAGCCCTTATCCTGGTTTTTGAGAGTCCGGATTATGTTAACCGGAGAAACCAGCATACTGTTGCATGTATACATCTTATCATAGAAACAGAAAAAAACGAACTCTCTGAATGGTTTCCTCCTTGCTTGGGACTTTTATGAAGAGGCTCACAGCTTTTGTTCACCACACTACAACACAACATCCATACAAATGTGCTTCTGTGATCCCCAAACTGATTAGCAACCAAGCAATGGTCCCCACAACTGCCCAGTTTTGACAAAACTATGGCCGCTCTCATTGGGAATCTGTTGTTTCCTCTGGTCTCATGAACGATTTAACCGTGTCATCCAGCCAGTAAACGGGCTCTACTCATCTGGATATTTTCACTAACTCCATCATGAAAAAACTATCCCACCAGTCACGACTGCGCATCTTCATCCATTGCTGCCTCGTCCTACGCTGTGTCCATGACAACCTGACAACAGTCAAAGTGGGCGACATGTTCGATATTTCCTGTTGCTCTTATCTTCCATTGCTGGCAATAAGGTGGATGAGCCAAATCCACAATGCAATGTTGGCATTTAATAGTGCCAAGCCCGCCATAAGCCAAAGTCAAATTCAATTAATGTTAGGCTAACAGTTACAGGAGCGCACAGATGCCAGCGTAAACACCACGCAGTAGCCAGTAACCGGGATACCAACATTTATCGTGTATATGGGGATAATAATAACCAGATTTCTCCATGCTCCATGTTAAATGCCATATCCCTGCATAAACTTCATAACTAGGATAAACACAATCCATGACTCGGATGGAAACGGTAATAGTCATAAAGATAACATACAACACACAGTACACTGTCAGGGGTGATAAGAATGTTCTCCTGGTTGTCAAAATCCATAAAAACCCTGAGGTAGCTGGTGAAATGAGAGGATTTTCCCAGCAACTATTGTATAACTGTGTAAGCTACCAGTGCTAATACATGCCAGTAAAATCATAAAAATATAACGCTGGCAAACCTCTCGCTAATTTGTGCAAACTATGATAATGATGATATGAACCAAATAGTAGTTATGCACGGATCTTATCTTTGCATTATCGCAGTATTTTAGCTGATTCCATTATATCAGATTTAAATCGGAAAAATGCGTAATAGTTGTGAAGTTCAACAAGTGTTGTTTTCCTTGTAGGTAAATGCAGAATGTCTGGTCATGAACCTCTGACCTCTTTTGGATTTTACTTAAGTTACAGTGAAAATTTCACTTTTGACTTTGAATTCATACGAATGGTTCTTATAAGATGTTGTTATGTATGTGTGTATATGTTATGTTGTGATTATGATAAACAGAGTGAAGACCTTGAATCACTGAGACAGACAACCATGTAGACTGTGAGTAGCACTAAAGATAAACCCTATGAACCCCAGGCCATTTTCAGGGTAAATTCACTACCTTTACGCTCTTACCTTGGTCTATATAAGGGCTAGCTATACATGCTCTATGTTATTTTTTTCACAAGAGTCTATGCTATCCATCTTTTTCATCATTTGATATGATAACACTGTTATATAAGCCTTTATATCAACAAAAGAAAGGGGTATGGGTAAGTTCTCCTGATTCTAGACTTATTTAGCCGAGTAGCAGGAGTGTGAAAATGGATGAAGAAATTAGTAGAGATGTTGCTTTGCAGAAATTCTCACAATGTGATTATATACAAATATGTGACAAGCATCATTACAAAAGCTCTGGTTCTGCTGTTTCTTGTGATATGTGCTCCATCTTTATTAAAACAAGGGTAATGGGTATGGAGACGGAGAGCTGCATGCAGATGCAACCGTGATTAAATTTGATGTTAATTCAACACTGTTTTTCTTGCCAACACTTTGTCACACAGACAAGCCACTGGCATCATTAGAAAGGTCAAGTGGTGCAGTTTCATTTGATATGCACGACACCATGCTGCAATAAATACTTAAAGAGCAATTCGGCTGAGAAGAAGGGATGCGGACGCAAAGGGCGTCAGATGGGTTGACAGTGAAGATGAGCATTTGTCTGTCTGGTAATGGATACGGTTGGATTTAGCTTTACACAGCATTCAGTTCAGCATCAAGACATTTGACCCTCCTGCTTAAATAAAGGTGTGTGTGTGTGCTTGGATGTGCACTGCAGAAGATTAGAGGGGTGAAAGGCGAGACACAGGTCTTCATCATTTGTATGTGTGTGGTTGGGGGGGGGGATTCCCCTTCTTATCCCAGCGATAGGTTAATGATGGGATTAGTTGTCTTTGTGGAGGAAGAAGCGCACAGGGAGTCATCGGGAGGACTGACTGCTCCCCCCACCCCCTCTCCTCATTCTTGTTTCGGATATTTATAGTTTATTAGGTTAAAATATGGCTTTAATCAAAACAAAATTTTCAAAGGGAAGTGCTCTGAATATGACAGATTCACAACACAAAAGTGAGCCAGATAAAATATATGCGTAGGCAGTAGATCAAAGAAAAAAGCACATCTATC
Source organism: Chromis chromis (assembly GCA_900302755.1). NCBI lineage: Eukaryota > Metazoa > Chordata > Actinopteri > Pomacentridae > Chromis > Chromis chromis. The sequence goes on from OMNN01052156.1 coordinate 9,628, forward strand.
CAAGTTAATATCCTGGCTCACTGCCCTTGTGTCAGGTACAGCCATCCAGAGGTAAAAGTCAAAGTCAAGCTTCCCATTTTCCTGCTGAGATGAGGTGATTATCAGAAGGAAGAATAATGGCAGAATGGAGAGATGGATGATGTGATAGAGGCCCCTATAAAGACTAGGATCAGCCTGCAACACAACAAAAAAACGTAATATAAACCTGAAACCACATCTGAATGAAAACCTAAATTTAGCTGGCAAAATCATCCTGTTTCTGATTTGGAGTTACTGTGGCTAATAAACATTCTGCTGAACCGGCAGCGCAAAGTGAAGCAAGCCAGGAAATTAATGAAACAGACATGAGGAAGTTTTGTTGTTTTGCTGTTACTTTTTTAAAAACACATTTTTAAGAATGTGTGATTAGCAAAGGACGGACAAGCCAAGAAAATGGAGGGAGTGCTGGCATGTTGACCTTAAAATGCCTCAACCGGCAGCATTAATGCGTTCGTCCCTGGAACCCCAACACATGGCGATAAGGCAAAGGACACAGGAGAATGGAGAAATAGTGAGAGAGGGGGGGAAATAATAAAATAAAAGCAGAGGACAATGACACTTAACCTCCTTTGGGAGTAGGAGGAGGGGACGACGAGGAGAGGAGGTTGGGAAGGAGACGAGGAAGAGGAGGAGAGGGCAATTTGGTTTCCACTCTCCTCTAATCTAATATGTGTAACTGTGACTGATTCTCTGTCCTAAACCAGGACCCCAGACAGAGGGAAAGGGCACCCAACTTCTCCACTCGCCTGAGGGAGATGAACCAAGGAGAGAGCCGAGCTGGAGGAAGAAGGGGGGGAAAGGGGAGAAAGGGAGAAGCGAGAAGGGCAAAATAATGTGTCAGCTCTCGTGAAAAAGAGCGATAGAACCAATTCCAGAAATGGGGGGAGAGATATTCCCAAAGCTTGTGTATTATTGCCAGGATGTTGGACAAAGCAAATATCTAATACAGCGCAGTAAATCCTCTGAAGGTGTCAGCGTATATGTGTGTGTGTGTGTTGGCATGAAAGGACGAGGACTCCACAGAGAAGCACCAAATCACAAATTTTTCACACCACCGCAGGAACATGCTGACTGTAAAGCAAAAAGAGAAAATGTGTGTTTTTCCCGTGTGTGTGTGCGACTCTGAATGAGCGGCGGCCGTGGTCATGTTTGGTGACTCCCACTGTAGCAAAGCTAAGGTTAGCTATTTGCTCTTTTCACAGCTCGCGGGATAAAAAAAAGACTTGGAAGCAATGGGGAAATTCAGCTATTAAGACTTCCCAAATCCCCCTTTTCACCGCGGGGCAATATCCAGTATGGCTAGCCCTTGCTTTGAGACACTAATACCTACTGAACTGACACACACACACATAGGTACACACTCAGACACAGCCATGGTCCTGCATTCTCCATTAGCTTATTGATTTTGGGAGGGAGAAAAGGGTTTAGGGCAAGATCTCTATGGGGGATGGCTCAAAAGGCAAGGTCAGCAATGCAATATCACTTAAAACACACACACTCTCTCTCACACACACCCGATTTCTCTGTATCTTTGAAATATGTCACAGAATGCTCATATAAATATCTATTTGTTTATCGAATGCAGGCACAGGCAGGATGAAAGAGAAGCTTCAGCTGTATCCTTGACGCAAAAGAAAGCCTCAATTGTTCAACATATTTAATGGAATTTCTTTTTTACAATAAATGCCTCTTTCAAGTTACTTCACCATTTAATATGAATGACAGAGAGCCTCCTTCACAGAACGCAGGCGGCTTCAATGAAAACGAAAAAAATAAAAAAAAACAATACAAAAAGAAAGGTCCACCCCCCCCATTTTTACGAAAGTAGCTGCACCAAAAAGAAAAAATCCTCAAATTTCCAGAGGTACAAACAAGCAAACAAACAGCTTCTCATGTTGCTGACTTCAAACACGAGCGGAGCTTCCTGCGTTGGAGTCGGCCATCAAATGAAGGCTCAGTAAGCAGCAGGGACAAAAAAATACCTACTACATGTGCAAATATTTCCATTGTTTTACCAGTGCTGTTATGTACTTTAAAAGAAAAACTACATTTTAGGGTGTTTTTTGACAGGTTTAGCAGCAAAGTGCTTGGTTTGCATTGTTGGTTTTGGACATACACTATATTGCCAAAAGTATTGGCCCTCCCCTCCAAATAATTGAATTCAGGTGTTCCAATCATTTCCATGGGCTTGGCCCCTTAGTTTCAGTGAAAGGAACTCTTAATGCTTCAGCATACCAAGACATTTTGGACAATTTAATGCTCCCAACTTTGTGGGAACAGTTTGGGGATGGCCCCTTCCTGTTCCAACACGACTGCGCACCAGTGCACAAAAAGACATGGTAGAGCCAGTCTGGTGTGGAGGAACCTGACTGGCCTGTACAGTCCTGCCTCAACATGATAGAACACCTTTGGGATGAATTAGAGCGGAGACTGAGAGCCAGGCCTTCAGGTCCAATATCAGTGCCTGACCTCACAAATGTACTTCTGGATGAATGGTCAAAACTTCCTATAAACACTCTCCTAAACCTTGTGGAACGCCTTCCCAGAAGAGTTGAGGCTGTTATACCTGCAAAGGGTGGGCCAACTCCATATTAAACCCTATGGTTTAAAAATGGGATGTCATTAAAGTTCATGTGTGTGTAAAGGCAGGTGGGCCAATACTTTTGGTGTGGGGGTGCGCATTTTCCTGCGGGGGTAGGCCAGTGACATTTGGGATTTCCATTTGCATGAGGGAGTGTGCTTGTTCTGGGACAATGTTTATTTGGGTGTCTAAGTCTCATCAACACAGATGCCAAAATCCAAGGTTTTCCAGCAGAACACCACATAGTACCAATATGATCAATGTTATTCACTTCACCTGTCAGTGGTCATAATGTTGGGACTGTTCGTGTATACTAGTACGTATGATCTGATATAACAGTGTCCCTTCTGTCCCACCCCTGTAAAGCTCCTGAATGTCATCAGAATCCATCAAATCCGGACGCACCAACTGCCTCTTTGACACACAAGCACACTCGCATCTCACTCATCCACAAGTGGCCGAAATCCAACGCATTCTTAATCCACGGTGGCACATGACAGCCCTATCTCTAATGCAGCTCCCACAAAATGTCCCTTACAGCCACTCTTGCGTTCTCACAATGCATTCTCAATGTCAAATCGCAGTGCCATCCAACCGTACGCCTCTGAAGAGCACAGAGATGGAAGCGTTTAGGCATTTAGTGTGAATAATGTGGAGACGCACACTCATAAGTAACTCAGTGTGTGTGTGTGGGTACTAGCGCGTGGTGCATATTCAGTGTGTCAGGGATGAGTAGCCATGCACGGCTCTTAGATAAGGCCTGTTACGGGGCCCTTAGAGGGACAAGCAGAGCGAGGGAAAGAACATCTGAAAAGGCACATTCTTCTGTGGCGATCAGAGGAACCCTCATTCACACAGCCAGCTCTTGTCTGGATCACTCTCTTTATCCCCTTCTTACTTTCTCTTTCTCCTCTTACCTTCCTCTTACCTCATCCTCCTCCCCCCCGTCACACACACAGAGGAAACATATTATTCTTACTCTTGAAGATTGTTTATTTTAGCCTCAAGTCTTTCATTTGGGGGGAAAAACCACTCTATGATCTCGTTCTGTCCGTATATAAAGAAACCCTATCTGACCTAATGGTCCCCATGGAGGACTTTCTTGTGTTTTGGAGCAAAGTATTAATATTTTTGTTACATTTCTGGAATTTATGTGAGGTTTAAAAATGATAAAAAGATGTTAAACTGACTCTCTTGGCTGTTTTAATCACAATAATAGACTATGGGATGTAAAGAAGGAAAAAAAAACAGCAGCAAACTCAGTGAAAAAAATCACTTACCTAAATGATGAAGGTGCAGCACAGCCAAAAGCGACAAAGACATAGAGGAAGAGAGAAAGGCCATAATTATAATGCGATCAGCACTATGATATCACTGTAATTACTCATACATTCCATAGCATTTGCATATAATTATTCCCATGCAAAAACATGCAATTCATTAATTTTACATTACAACAGGCATTTGGCATTTAATTACATATATTCCCAAGGAATGTTTCCCAACACTGGTGACACTTTACTGTATGATTGTGTGTGTGTGAGTATATGTGTGTGTATGTATGCGTGTGAGATGTGCTCTATTTAAGGGGTTGTTGGATCATTAGTGCTTTTCAGATTCACAGTAGATTTCACAGTCTTATAATGACTGTGTCTGCACATGACAGAGCGAGAAGGAGAAGGAGAAAATTAGTGTTATTACCATAGAAATGGAGGGATGAATGGGAGGATACACAAATACATACCAAGAACTTAAACAGCATAATGAGTACAGGACAAGAAAGAAAAGGGAGATTGTCCGGCACACTGATTGGCTGCGGCGATGACAGTCACCGATTTGGGCCAATAGTGCGACGGAAGAAATCCACCATTACCTCAGCACAAACCACAACATCAACATACTGTATATAATAATATGCCTTTTCTCTCCCATCCCTGCCACAGTCAGGCTCCCCTACTCTCTCCTCACCTCCCTCTACCCCTCCTTCTTCTCCTTCTTCCTCCTATTTTCAATCTCCCTGCTCTCATTTTAATTACCCAGAACGATGGCGAAGAGCCTTCGCGAGAAATTAAAAAGGAAAATGGAGAGCAGCGAGGGAAGGGAGGGAGGGAGGGAGGGAGAGAGGGAGGGATGGAGTGAAAGGTAAAGAATGGAAGGAGGGAGGAGGTTTTGTAGCTTCAGATGGGATGATAAACAATCTATCCCTTTAAGTGAATTAGAATTGGAGAAGGGGGGGATTTAAAATGGATGAGGAGGGAGGGGTGATTTTTATCATGATGGCAGCGGGGGGGGAAAAAACACACAAAAAAAACGAAACACCATGAGGTCAATGAGGTTGAAAGCAAGTGAAGTGGGATGCAACGGTCAATGCAAGTGTCAATTCTGCCTCTATCTCCTCTACACACACACATACACACACACACCCTCTGGAGATATCCTTTCTGGGTGTTGAGGACCCACAGAGATGCATTTTGACATTTTCCCTCTAAATTCTATTTCCGTGGAGTGTGTGTGTGGAGTATGTTCCTTCAGTGTGTCTCTCAGGGATGCTGGATAGTGTCCTCCTTCAGTCTCTCAGGGTGAACGTGTCCCTGCTGTCACACTGTGTGTATATGTGTGCGAGTGTCCCTCCGAGCTTTGCTGCTAGCCTCTGGATTTCTATCAGCACATCTGTGTTGCTGCCACTGTTAGCCAGGCGTGTAACACACACACACACACACACACAACCACACACACACATACAGCGACAGGAAGGAAGCAAAGCAGAGTGGGGAACGAGGACATGATTTCAAAAGCGCTGAAACGAAATCCTCCAGAGTTGAGATCACAGAAACACTAAA
>OMNN01052163.1:0-15269 GCA_900302755.1 Chromis chromis
GACTTAAATTCAACTACACATTATCTTTGAGAAAAATGACAGCTACATTTCAAAAAGCAGTTTGTTGTACAGCTCATGAGCTCCAAATGCATTCTTCAAAACAAAGGCATTAAAGGACAGCATCTTTGACCGCTATGTTAATCAGAGCTATTTAATGTTCATTCACCCTTTTTATTTGCATTCCCAAGATTATTTTTCACTTGTACTCCCATTCTGCTCTTGTTATGACACTTGGACCCTTGACAGTTTGCTGCATAAACTGGTGTTTTGAGTCAGTGATGATCTAAGAGACTTGCATGTCTCTTGTTAGCGCTGCAATCGCTGCCAATGCAAGTCATTTTTCTCTGTTAAAGCAAAGGACAAATCTTTGCCATATGCTCCGGGATCACGCAGAGAAGCCGAGTGAAGACAGTAACCGTTTCGATCATATTAGATTCCATTATAGTTTGTCTGATGGGGCACTCAGGGCCAGAAGCTGCAATTAAACTCTAAATAAAATATTATTTTCCAGCCTCTCTGTGTGCAGTGGGAGGAATCCAAATTCTTTTAGTAATGCCTCATTTAGGATCCACAGTTTTCCCATTTGGGCACTTGGACTCATTTAGGACTGCGACACCCATCCTGTAGCTGCAGTCTTCAGCAGTAAAAACCTAGTGTGTCGGATTGCAGGCCTCATTTACGGTTGGACAATGGCCGGCGCTTGTGTGTGCGTGTGTTTGTGTGCATACAGCATTACAGAATAGCTTATTACTTTGTGAAGCCTGCCTCCCTGCCTTTTTATAGACATCAACAATGTTGTGCAGACAAATAGGGGTATTAAGCAAAGACACCAGCTTGATTAGACGGATCCATACAGGAGAGTGATCAATGCTCGCTTTGATGCTACCTGACCTGAAGAGTTCATCACTCTGGCTGACCTTTCCCTCGCTCTACAAGTCGCACTCCTCGCCTGCTCGTTCTCATCAGGGCTTCATTTTGTTACATCTGTCCACAGCAGAATAGATAAGTGAACCCAGCGCAGGAGAACATAGCTCAGACGAAGAACCACATAACACTCACTTGTGCAGCTCGGAAAAATTAATTTCGTCTTTAATGTTGAATGGCTTTTGTCTCGTCTGTTTCTGACTTCATAATCAAATGAATCATTACAAGTGTAGTTTTTTTTGTAAGAAAGCCTGTTAATTTGAATATTTCTCATTACCTCTTTGAATTTTTATCTGATATTTATCAACCACCCTCTTCCTTCTGATAACCCTGACATTTTGAAGCCCCCCGAACAATCTGCTAGCACACTCAATCCTGCGTCGCTATCATCAACTTTGTCCATCTGCATGTGGTTCTAATGGCATTATTTGCAATCAGTGCTTCAGTTGAATATAAATGTCAAGCGCAACCCCTTAAAGCCCAGCACAGTGGGTGCAGGAGTTTTCTCAGCAATTTTCCCGTTAATGATCACAATCACAGTTGGGGGGGGGAGAGATGTAAACATGTGGTTGGTGTTAACACGCACATTCACTCAGAGGTGTTTGGCTGCTTTGGATTAGAGGTCTGTTCACACCTGTGAGTGGGCAGTTTTCTTTTTACATCAGAAAAAACACCTTTGTTGAAGCATTTATTCAACTCAGTAAAGAAACTGAATAAGATGGTGAGTCCAATAGAAACCAGGAATTCTGAGCCTTTCGGTCGTGAGTTTTTAATAATGGATGAGTTATATTTGTTATTTAACAATAGCTAGACCTGAGGTGTAATTTATCATAATCTTAAAGTAGTTCTATAGTATACGGCCTTTATGTGTATTAAATCTCTTTAAAGCAGTTTGTAATGAGTGACTTTGTAACAGAAACAGACCTGCATCAGAAATGCCTTTTCTGTAGGACCCATTATCATCAAAAACTATTTTATGATCTGCAAATATAATGACTGTTCTAACAATTTAATGTACAGCTGCAAATAGACTGAATGGATAATATAATATGATAATGAAGAGTCAGAAATTATCTCTTGCATTACTTAATTTTAAATGTGGGCTAAAAAATTATGCGCATTTACATTTTTATGCTAATTTATTGCATTTGACTCAGCATAACAAACTGTGGACCAACTTTTTGCATTGTAAATTTGAATTGTTATCATAGTGTCATTTTACATTTATACTTTATATATACATATATATCTATATGCTCTGTAGTTTTCTGCTTAAAAGAAATGTGAATTTTAATCCTTTCAAACTTAATAATATGAAAATGCTTTATAGATCTAATTATTCAGTACAGTTGGACTTCTTTGTGTTTTGAAAAGTGCAGTTCAGACTAATTTGTTCTTCAGAATAAATTTTCTGTTTTTTTAATCTAGATGCTTTTTTTCACATTTTGTTCATGATAATATTCTCCTCAAATCCTTTGGAAATCATTTGGAAACTGTGGCTCTAACAAGAAAAATGCACCATAACTCATGATAGTTGAACACAAGCTTCCTTTGCAAAAGTCTACATTTAAAATTAAGGAGATCTCGGGGACTACTTCCTGTGTTTACTTTAGATTGCACCTGTTGATATTGGTCTGTTCAGCACAAAAACAGTGTTTTGATGTCCAAATAAAGTAAAAATTACTTTTGTTTCTACAATATTTGTTATAAAATCACAAAAAAAGATTTGCATACTGCAACTACACTGCGGTATGGTTAAACTTTCATTGCAATCCAAATACATCTGCAGTAGGCGTACATGATAATATCAGCATCATCATCAGGATCAGCCAGTAAAGGCTTTAAAATGAAGTATAAGCATGAATATTGGCAGTCAGATAAAGTTTACACTTTTATTTGAAAATAGTATAAAAAAATATGGCATGTGCACAATTTTATGTCTGTACTTTCCAGTTTGCAATCAAGATAAGAGTCGGCATATTAATGTGTTAATTCCACTACGGGACAGACCTTATGTTCTCTGCAAGTGTTGTAGGAGGAAAAAATATGTGCATATATTGGTATCGTCCAAAATGAGTTGAAAAATATATTGGATATCTGCGAAATATCATGCATTCCTACAGAATCCCTGCAGAATCCTCCAAGATAAATGGATTTGCATGGTTTGAGTTGGATGTAAAGCTGGAGGTGGATCAGCATTCTTATGATCCACAACCAATAGTCAGAAAAAAAATATTTTTGTTTTAAGGTACAGTTTTTTAAGGTTGGTTTGTTATTGGCTTTTTTGCATGCACATTTACAGTACACACCACCTGAAACACACATGCACTCCGACCCACACATCCCCAACAAGCACTCATTTCGTCGCCGTTGTCGCCCTGCTCCTTCCCGTCAAATCTGTGTGTGGTCCGGGCCTCGAGCTTTCTCATCGCCTCCACTCCTCTCTGCTGTGTGTGGCAGCATCGCCGAGGTGAATCCTCTGCTGCCAGGAAACAGAATAAAACAATGGAGTCAGTGAGACATAGCAAGGCTAATGGATTCACCGCCACCTCTTCCCCACCTTCGCTTTTCATGTGCAAAAGTATTCATCGAGTCTTGATGGCGCCGGCCATGCATGACACTGATTCATTTAAACGGCCCAGAAAAAAAGAAGAATAAAAAATCTTTCACACACCTGCAGAGTTGGCAGAAAACAATTCAGAAGGGGTGTATTGAATCAGCATTTTTATCTCAAGATGGTGCAAATGTTTGTTTACCATTTTAATGTGTTGCGTTATGGCTGTGGTGAAGGTTTGGTACATTTTTGACAGTGACGATTATATTCAGTGTTGCCTCCTTTTACTGTCACACATGGGCTCCCTGTTTTTTGTTTTTTTTCACCCTTACAGGCAGCAATCGGCTGGCGAGTGGAGAACTCTTTAAGGGCCTCGCCGTTTTGTTTACTCCACAAAACAGAATTTTAATGACCAGGCAAAACTTTATTCAGCATTTTTTTAAATAAGGGAGAAAACATCCTTCTTATGCTGGTGTACCAATAATAAAAGTTCAAACAGAGTTCCTAAGTTGTGCTCTGAATCAGCTCTTAGTTAAATTATGGATCAGGGCCAACATAAGAGCTGAGATCCAGCTGCTTATTCAAACTGCATTGAGTTAGAATACCAAGCTGGAAAGATTTAAGAACTGAAGATGGCCGATTGCACAAGCTCCACTCTGTTGCTGTTTTTTTTTTTAGCTTCGAGTGCAAAGCAGAGAGTAGTTGTTTCTCGCCTCTATTCTGGCCTTTACCAGTTATTGAGGGTTAAGCAGTGCTTGCTGTTTCAAAATAAAGTTATTTCAGTAACTATTGGATATATCTGATGGGAGAAAGGGCTCCTATTGTGTTGTTTTCCACCCTGTTCAAGCTCCAGTGGCTGGAGTGCCTGTGTTTTTTTCAACACATTAACTTTTCATCCACTTCTCAAATGCCTAACTTAGGATATTGCAACGTAGAAGGCTGGGATGTCTTTTTTCACAGCTTTCAGAAAAGGTACAGTGCATCCTTGTCCATATGAAAACCTCCAGCGTATTCAAAGAGACGTCGGGCTGCTTTTATGCGGCGTGAATAAATTGCTTTTGCTTCCATTGAGTTCAATATAAACAGACACATTCAATTTGCCTCGCCGTATAATAATAAGCGACTTAAAAATACAGTGAGCCCGCCAAGGTAATTTGATAATTTGCCACCTATATCAAAAACTGATATGTTGAATATTCTATTTTGTGTAGTTAAGCAGCAAAATGTGCTTCACTGGGCTATTTTCAGCTCAGGTTGGATTGTGTGTAAATTGGTTGGATACAGACGCTGTGTGGCCTCTCCGCTTCCTTGCTTTGCTTTGATGACACCTAAGATTAAATGGGTACTGTAGACTGAAATTCAAAGCTCTGCAGTTTGAGACTATATTGTGCGTAGCTCCACTAAATTACACCATTTTCTTTCTTGCTTTTGGCTAAAATTCTTCTGTTAGTGTTTTTGTGCTTCTGCCGTAAGACACACAAGGATACAGTTCACGCAAAAAGCATTAACCCTCCAAATTCACCTCCCGTCCTCTCTCTTGAATCTCTCTTGAAGTAACAATTGCAGCAAAGTGAAATAAAACTGCACAACTTGACCTTTCCAACAGTGCCATGTTGCATGTGTGTGCGATAGGAAAGAATAATCTTGAACTTTGGTTCAATTTAATCATAGTTACAACCTTCTCTGCTTTCATCTCAACATCAATTATTCATGAACTTGGCATTGCATAGATATGTTAATATCTAAATATGATAATAATCATTGCTTTTTAATATCAGAACCAGAGCTTTGTAATTATGCCTGTTCAATATTTGTACATATCAAAGTAATAACGTTATGAGGATGGTTTGAACTTCTGCAAACTAATATCTTTACGAATTTCTTCACCAGTTTTCACACTCCTGCTTCTCGGTTCAATAAGTCATGGAGTCCCTATTGTTTAATAATGTTGGCAGAACTTACAATTGCTGAAGATACTAGTTGTGTCTCTGTGTGCCAAAGACTAGTCTGGTTTTGAAATAATAATAATAATAACTTTATTAATATTTTAAAAACAGAGTTTACAAAGTGCTTTACAGACAGGGCAAAAAAGAAAAGAAGGAAACTCAGGAAGAGCATTGAACAACAGAAGACTGATCAGTCCAAACGTGGTAAGATGATAAGATTCTCAAAATAAATGAGTACAAAGACACCAGATAAAATAATAAAATGCCACATCCAAGCAAGGGAAAGAACAGGTGGAATAATAGAAAAATAGAGGGTGAAACCATAAACACAAGGCTTAAAATGATAATATTAATATATATAATAATAACAGTAATAGTAAATAAGTAAAATAAATACACAAATAAGTAAATAAAGGGTCAAAGAGAATAAAATGAGCAATGAAATAAATACAATTTAAAAAAATAGATGACAAAAGTAGATTATTAAAATAAGAATAATAAAAAAATAAAGATAGAAATATATAACATCACATACAAGCAATCCTATGAAAATGGGTTTTAAGAAGTGATTTAAAAGAAGATACTAATTTAATGTTTAATGCTCTTTAATGTTTAATGTCTGCATTATCCTGCTTTATATGAAAAGTCAACACAAAATAATCTTGTTGCATTTTATTGGAAAGATTCAAAGGTTTTGGTGTGCAGTGTTGATCCGAGCTCATATTTTAAAGTCATTCAATCAAAGATTTTTCGACTGCCAGCATTTTATAGTGAGATGTAAAGACGCAACAATTCCACAATGCACATTTTTTCCTGATATAAAGGCAGCTAATATAAAACTAAAAATCGAAGCTGAAGATCTGTTTCGACTAGACTGTTGTGGAGAAAAAACAAGATAGAGCATGTATGGCTAGCCCTTTTAATGACCAAGATAAGGAGTGTAAAAATAGTGAAATCACCCTGAAAATAGCCCAGGGCTCATAGGGTTAAATAAATGTTGCCATTATTTTGGTTATCGACTCCAGCACTCTTGACTTGAAATGTAATGATGAGGTGAAGAGGCTCCAAATGTTGGAGCTTTCAGCGTAATTTCAGCTGCTTGTATCCACAATCTTAATGTATAGGTCACCACCAGAAGGTTGTCCGGTTTATAGATTTCCTTTTTCTGACTCAACCAACAGCATGTTCGATAAATTGGAGCCCAGTTGCCGTCATTAAAACCCATTTCACATGTTAGTCATCATTAGGACTGGTTGATCTGGGTAAATAACCATGTGATCCTTTTATATGCCTATTAAAATATCAATTCTTGCACAATCAATATGTGATTTTTTTCCATAATTCATTAAACCGAGAGCCAGAACAGGAGTTACAGAAGCTGTGAGATCTGCAAAATAATGAATGAATGGACAACTGGCATCGTGAATGTATTAATGACCAGTGTTAACTCTAATTCATGCATATCTCTGCATCTGCAGCAACCTGAGTCTGTGGATGGAACCAGAGAATTACAGTGTGGTTTCTGATTATCATTCCCCTGTGCAACAACCCTGCGTCTCTGGTGCATTAAAAGTCACAAGAGTGGAACAAATGGCACAGTTTTCACAATCATTCCAAATTAATGAGTCTCTCCTGCAAAGAAAATGCAAATTTCCTAACACTAGATTGCTTCCTAAAACAGTACTGAGGGAGGGGGAAAAAAACTATTTCTTTCAGCCATTTTAGAAACAGGCTTAACATGCTCTTGCTCTGGTATTCCCCAGCCTCACAGATTGCCTTCCCCTTCATAATGAAAGCCTTATTGGCTTTGGGGTGTCAGAGCGGCGGGTTAGTATGTGGAAAATCTGCACAATTCGGTAGAAGCGATATGCTGCAGTGCAATGAAGTTACACAACTTCCTGTTTGTTGCACTTTGATATCATTGCAGAGTTATGTGGGACGTCTCGTTTCACAAAAGAGCAGCGAGAAGGTCAAATATTTTGGAGACAAGAAACAGAAGCACATGGAATGAAGGCTATTTTAACATTTGTGCTGCCGGTTGATTCTAATAATACTCGCTGTGGGATAAATAAGGGTCGCCCACTAATCGCGAGGTTGGCGGTTTGATTCCTGACTTCTCCACATGCTGAAAGTGTTATTAAATTCAATGCAACATGGCCGTGCAATAAGAACATGGCTTAAAATAGGAGAAGAAAAAGATAGTTATAAATAATGAGGAGGAAAGAGAGAGCAGTATACATTGTGCATGAGTCATGTGTGTGTAAATATGACATGAATGGTTGATTAAGAAACATTGTCAAGTAGAAAAACACAATGTCAGTCCAAGGCCATTTATAATCCTGTTGAAACAGTTGGAAAGTGGTTGGTTGTTGGCTGTGGTGCTTTTTGTATTGTGTTTCAAAAATGGTTTGGGATGGTTACATTCAGTCTAAGGCAGGTGTGCTTCATTTGAGCCACTTGAAATAGGAAAACATTGGGACAAATGGAACCCTCTGAACTTCATGCAGTTTCTGGGCACATTTTTTCTCACTGTGGGCTCATTTTTCACTGCAATATAAAGCCCTGTACCTCTATGGAAACTGCAAATCCATGGCTAGAAGTAAAACTAACTCAGAAATCTGTTTTTGTGCAGGATCACAAAAACTGGAGGCAGCATGTACAACATTTTTCCAAGTAGCTGTTAAAATGCTGGGGGAAAAGGTGGCTCTACATACTATAGATATGTCACTACTTTTTTTTTTTTATGATGTGTTTTGAGCCTTTTTTCCTATCCGCTCTTTCTAAACACAGCCTGAAGTTCAACCGACTTCAACTTTAAAGTCCCTGAATTTTTACCACATGACTGTTGGTCACACCAGAGTCAACTAAAGCTTCACCGTTGCAACAAGGAGCACAACATAGAAATGCAGTCGGAAAGTTGAAAATCCAATGATTCTGTAGGTTGTTATAGTTTCTTGCTGTGATAAAAAGTTTCATTTTGGCGATTTTTTTTTCACACCCGCTTGCCAGTTTTGGGGTTTAGAAGGTTAAAACCATAACCTTCACTAGGAGCACTTCATACGCCACTAGACAGATTTTAGACGTTAAACTTTCTTCCCTTACTTGCGACTACACTGCAGCACATTGTCAACATCAGTAGAGCCTCCCAAGAAAGAAAACCAAAAAGAAAAACGTTTAAAAAAAGCAAGAAGAGAATCTGTAAAAAGCCAAAAAGCGGATGACTTTGATGCTGAACTTTTTAGAAGCCAGCCAGCCGGCGCTTCATGCTTTCATTTCCTATTTATTACGGAGAATACTGCTGTGTCAGTGTGTTCCCGCATCTGTGAGAGATGACTGTGTTGTGTGATCGGAGCCCGAGCTGCTGTCGACTCCATGTCGGCCATCTAGATCTCGGCGGGAATTGGCCCGTACCCCAGAGATGCATGATGGGTGAGACAGAGATGTTTGATGTAAACTGTCACATCGCCCCACTGGTGTCTACCACATAAAGCGCCACCAGTCGGGAAGACACGAGAGCAGCGCCTTATTACAAGGGACGGCCACTTTTTTTCTCACGCACTGATTAACCTTGAGCTGTTGTGGCATCAGCGGCGGGGGCTTGTTCACCTTTAAGTAATGATGAACCCACCTTGGAAGGAGAGCGGCCCTGACACGAAGCCCAGCAAGCATTTGTGTAGTTAAAAAGCACTGCACGAGGACATCGTCAGTCTGGCTGTGACCTACGCCAGGAGCAGAAAATGACACAGGCGGGAAGGCAACTGGAAAATGTGTCATTGGCATTTGTCCATTAGTCAACAAATCAGCACAGAGCACAGGATGGATCACTAATGCGGGATTTGTGGCCCGGCGTGACACCGTGTAATCCGGCACCGGCACTGTTTTCCTCACCTGTTCATGAGCAAAAGACTGTCCCGACATCCCATAACTGCCTCTTCCTCCACTGTTTTGACTGTTTAAGTGTAGGGTGCAACAGCTGCATGTGTGGATCTGCTCCATATATGAGTTGAATACGTTCGAACAATACAGTCTTGCTGCGCATTTTCCCAGTTTTTTTTTTTTTTTTGCAGTGTTTGGCCGGCTCTCGCGCTAGCGGATTATAGAAGATTTACATGGTACTGTAATAAGCAAGTCCTTCACCTTGGGACCTTTTTTAATCTTAATTAATTTCTGATAATTCCTCATTAACACTGCAGACATAAGGGCTCCATTGCTGAGAAACAACCATGCTAGGCCACATTTTGAGCAGCAACAGTGAGCCTTAACTCAACCCAAGAGACGAGAAAAATCACAGAAAAACTGAGGAACATGGTGTGAGATTTTCTCGTGGGTGTGTGTGCTGAGCTTGAAATACCTTGATGGGGACAGAGAGGCATAAAATCTGAGAATTCAACATTTTGTCTGCCTATTTTCTATCTTATTCGACTTGACCTTGCACACGTTCGTTGGGATCAAATGATTTGGCAACAGCGAATCACATTGTACATTTCAACCCACAGCCCTCCGCCGCCGAGCAGATAGTTGAGTAATGACTAATGCCTCTGCATGACATTATAGAACAGCGTTTTAAACAGCGAGAAAGGAAGGGAGAGAAGGGAGAAAGAGACACTCTGGTCGATTAATAATTCATGCTCTGCAGATGATCTGTGAATAGCAGTGGTAAACAGGCTTTTATGGCTTTTAAATCAGCTACATTACGTCGCCTGCACGAAAAAAAAAAGGAAAAAGAAAATGACCAATGACTCCACTGTTGGTGCAATTTCGATTCAACTTGTTGGGGCTAGCAGAAAAAATGAGTAGCCTCATGAATGAGAGGCACGGCTCTGTTATGATGTGTGTTTGGAATGCCTTTCATATCTGTGGACGAGGGGAATATTGTAAGTGGTGCACCATTAGGCAGCAAGAATCCTTCCCAGCTTCCACAATAACTCCCCCTTTGATGATTGATAATGCGGAAATAGGGCCGTGGCATGACAGGCATCAATTTAATGGTAATTGTATTGTTTTTTCATGAGGAAACTTCCATCTGAGAAGTAATATCTGGAAGAAATGAGTTTGCGCCGCAGTACACATTATGTAGATGCAGTGGTGGATAGGAAAAGGAATTGTGCAGCATTTTCTTCTCTCCTGTACTGTATTTCAGAGGCGGGTATAAGCTGGCTAGCTTGTTTTTTGATTGTGGCAGGATTCAACATCCCAGCTGCCAAAATGGCACTGAAGGCTGTTTTGTACTTGTATTTTCTTCTCACTCTTAATTTTAATTTGTGGTTGCAGCCCCCACCTCCCCCTTACCAGCCACATTTCTCCTCCCTCTTTCTTCTTCTTCTTCTTCTTCTTCTTCTTCTTCTCTCCATAATAAGAACATGCAAAGTGTGAATTTTTTATTATGTTATATAAGAAGCCCCGGCACCCCTAGAGACCCATGTCCTGGTTCTGGTGTGTTCAAAACAAGCAGCACACGAGAGGAAGAGAGCAGAAAAAGAGAAAAGACGGAGAGGGATGGTGGTGGAGGGGGGGAAGGATAAAAGTTAAGAGAGTATTCAGAGAGATGGAGAGCACTGGAGGAGAGGAGGATAAGAAAAGACAGAGAGAGGATTGCAGAAGGGGGCAGAGCGGAAGGAAGAAGGAAAAAGCAAGGAAAGAGGAGAGGAGGGAGGAAAAAGAGGAGCAGGCAGAAGAGAGAGAGAGGATTAAATGAAAGCAGGGGAGAATGCATGCGGTAGAGGAGCCTGTGGGGGGAGATCTTCCCATTAAGAGGCACAGTGCTCGGCTCTCTGATCTCCGAGTTGTGTTGTGATGCCAGACAAGAATACTCTAGGGCGACAACCACTGCCACCAGAGAAACAGCTCCTCAGCGACTGATATGCAAATACTGTGTACAGCTATAGCAAGAGAGAGAGAGAGAGGGAAGAGGGAGGGACGCAAGGGGAGTCAAAAGAGGAGAGGGATTGAAGGAAAAGGGAGAGAGAAGACACGGTAGGGAGGGGGGATGAGACAGGAGGCGATAAGCCGGTATCCCAGAGAGCGTTTGTATGAAAAGCTATCTGAAAGTGTGACAGGGAAACCTACCAAGCGGTACGCAAACTTTTTTTTTTCTGAAAGATCTTTTGCAGGTTGAACAAGGTAATATGCAAATGCAGCATTTAATGTAACACTGATTGTACACACAGAGCAAGAATAGTGTGTGATACATAATGTATAGCCTGAGAATAGCAGCTGTGTTTGTAAAACCTTGATTTCAGGACATTTGGCTTTAAGATTTTTGCTACGAGGAAGTTCCTGTGTGAGGGATTTCATTATTTTTTTTTCCAGGCAAAATCCCTTTCACAAATAAATGTGGTCTTTTTCTGCTGTTATGTATCTTTTTTTCCCTCTGTGCCACAGAGCTGCATTGTTATCCTAAAACTACACATCAGCGAGGCATCCCATTCCACTGGGTCACATACTCCTTCATTACGCTGAACGTAGGCACTGTATTTTATTTTGAGTCAATCCCACACACAAAGCACCGCTGCTGTAAATGCTGACAAGAAGCACCGAATATGTATTAATCCACAGCTGAAAGTAGTCCCTGTGAAAATTCAGTGTCCTCCTGTTTTGGAAAATCACTCGCTAGCCTTTAAAATGAATCCATTACCACTAAATGAAACTGTATGTTTGTGAACCAGTAAAGGATGTGTTTGGGTATTGAGTGCCACAGATATAGACATATAGAACAACTCCAGTCTTGGACGTTAAAATAATAGAAAAAAAAAATCTGTTGAATATTTTTCGCATTTAAATCTGCGTGATCCTATAGTGAAGTGGTTATTGCACATACCACATGGCACAAGTGCTTTAAGAAGATGGAGACCAACTGGAGACCATTTACTGCTTGCAGAGTCTCTCTGCATCGCCACTGTAACAAATGAAGTGATAAAAAAGCCTCAAAAGTATTAAAAAGTAAGCATTTTCAGTCATTACTGCCACTAGTATGTGACTTTTAAAAAGCTTTTAATGAGAGCAGAACAGTAACTTGACGGGGTTCAATGTTTTCTCCCTCAAAATAGTTAAAAATATTAAAGCTGTAGTAGGCAAGAATCTGGAAAATGCAATAAATGTTATTATTAGGCTATTGGATGACATATGTTGAATAAATCCCTCTCTGTTCTAAGCCCCTCCCATCAGTTAAGTATGATAGTCAAATTAATTAAGCTAAAAGTCAGCATTCATTTGTGGGTTTGATACAAATAAAGCCCACTGCCCCATTTGAGTCCTTAGTTTAACCACTTCCTGTTTCCATCACATGTGATCAGTGAAAAGCCCTGTGATTGGTTAAAATCTCCCATCATTGGCGAGATTGTCCACAGCCAAACCAAGCCAAGAGGAGGTGTCGAAGTCTAGTTTCCTCCCGGACCGTTTGAATTACAACATACTGAAAGGTTAGCAAGTTTTTATTTATTGATTTCTTCATATTTGGCCCAGTGATGCCAAATCCTGCCTCCCCCGCCTTTAATAGTAAATTGAGTCGGACTTGCAGTGCACAAACAAATCTCCACTTTTTGTTCTTTTTTGTTTCTCAAAGGGTCTCTACTTTCTTGCATTTCTTTTAGAAGCAAATTCTAAGCTTTCATCATGAGAGCACAGTGTTTACTGTAAACCGCCGTGAAGACTGTTCTCTCACAGCACGAAAAGAAACTAAATTTAAATGTGTGGGAGCACAAAAAAATCCTTACAAAAACACTGCTACTTTTCTCATTTTTTTGGAAAGTAAACAAAGAGCCTCATCCAGCCTGTGTTCTACTTTTGCCGGTTTTCACAATTCTGCCCTGTTATTTATCTTTCTGTGTAACTACCCTTATTATTTTAATATGATATCTCAGATGCCATTCAGAGTGTCTGAACGGAGATATAGAAGCCACTCAGAGAATAGATGGCGGAAATATGTTCTCCCTTCCTAGAATATATCTGCTTTTCTTGACAGAGAGATTAAGCATCTTTGACAGCTGGGCTCCATTACCCTATATTGAGTTTTGGGCAAGAACCGACGGTAGATAAGTCATCTGACGAGGTATGACACGGGAGCAGTCTGACTTTTTTTCAGGTGTATTTCAGTCCCCAAGAGTCCTGTCTCTTCCCGCATTGTAAATCTTCCTTCAGGAATATTTAATGCAAGAAATGCAGTTTCTGTTTTCCTGAAACATTAGTTGGTACTTTTGCTTTCCAACTCCACAGTGCCACCTCAAACATTGCAATAATTTTATGATCCCATGTCAAAATGTGCACAAAATAATGAAGATAAGATGTGATATCTTTGCGATGGCCTTGCATTCCTGTTTATTATTTGCCAGCTGACATTATCATGATCATTACGTCCGTGCCGCCCGCATGATCCTTACATGATTGCCCTATTCCAGCTAATGAAGCTGGCTCGGCGTGCCTTGATACCTGTCACCCTGCCAAAGTCTCGCCTCCACTTGATTGCCTCTGGTCCAAGTAATTTATTTGTTTATTTTCATTAACAGAAACATTAGGTGTCTTTTCTTACCGGATACGGCAAATCCGTTAATGAACATGCCAGTTAAAATGAAGATGAAAGCACCAGTTAATTATCTCCTCGAACATTCTGCGCGACAGATTAATTCCAATAAAAAAAAATTTAAAAAAATAAAAAAGCAAAGTCATTACCGCTGGCCCGACTTGTCAATGTGTTGATCTGAGAAGCTGTTTACAAGGTTCATAGGATAAGAAATTAAATTGAAATGTACTGCAGGACCTCATTATAGTTATCATACCCTTGTGGGGAACTTATTTCAGGAAAAAAAAAAAAAGTGGCACGTTGCTAAATTTAAATTCAACAAAACTGTCATCTAACTCATTAAAAATCCCCTCCGAACAGATGCTGGCATTCTGACCTGAGGATGTGACCGCTGGGATAGATGGGCCACGATGCTACTGTGGCAATGGTTTCTATTTAACTCTTGCACAGAAGTAACCAATGAATCTCTGCAGGCTTGGAGCTACACAAAGGTCAACCCTGCACAGGCACCTGGGCTTAAAATTTGACAAAGTCTGATTAAATGCATCCCTTGTCACAGGAGACCTTTCCTCACAGCCAACAAAGCATTGCCATGCTGTCTGTACAGTGCTTAAAAATACACAACAAAACCATTGTTGTATTGTCGCAAATTCTCTCATAGCTCAGTTCTACTGCAATAAACACAACTCCGGGGCAACCAGTGGAGTCACAGAGGACTTTTCATTATGCTAACTTATGCATCCTCGCGTCCTTTTCCCCTCCCGTGACCTGGACATTGATCCCCCTCCACCACCACCACTATTGAAGATCCTCCAATTACTTAAATGCACCTCGAGGAGATGGCGAGGCTTCAGGAGTCGGCTTCGTCCATTTAGCTGTTTGTTGCTTGGTAGCAATGTTCACATTCCTAAGTGTAATTAACACTTGAAAGCCAAGCATATTATCGTGGATGTATTCCCATTCCGCAAATACGCCTTCACCAATTAAATTTGAAGAAAGTGATAGCTCCATTAAAATAAAATACTTGCTTGAGGTCCTTGATTTGTGTGATCCATGCTGGAGAGAGATGTGCTGAACTTGGTTGAACAGTAACCAACTAATTATCTTCTCTTTGGAGCCAACGGGAGGCAAATGTGCTACAGGGCTATATGGCCATTAATATATGTAAAAATTCCATAAGTCCTTCAAGTAAACAAGTACATATAAGAAGGAGTGGATGAGCGGGCATGGATGCAAGCGGGCAGTGATGATTTTATTGATCAGCATCAAATCTGGCATTCTATTGGTTGGGGAATTTTGACAGGGTAACCGTATATCTGAGGACAGATTC
>OMNN01052165.1:0-15116 GCA_900302755.1 Chromis chromis
CCTATGGTTGGGTACCGTTTGATTACTGGAGAGAGGAGAAAGGTATTGTGTGTCTCTCCCGGCAGTGAGCTATCCCGAGTCGTAGTGACCCTCTCCATCTGCTCATTAGCTCCAAATCAAGGCCAAATGGAACCACAGAGATTGACTTGGCTACACCCCCAGCTCCAACTGTTTATCACGGCCATTTTCTTTTCTCCTTTCTTCCCTCTTTTTGCCCTCGATTCCACTTACATTTTAGTCCTTCTGAACTAAAATATGACACGACGAATTTTACTGAATTGTTTTAGGACTTTTTTTCATCAAAAAAGAGGAAAACCATAAACATGACCATCACTTGACATTAACATAATGATTAGTTCCACAACAATTCTGGTACTCTCAGAGACAGCTTAATTGCAAATCATCGGACTGTCTTTAACAGGTGATAATGTCTAATGTCAGCCTCAGACATGAGAGCGAAACGCTGCCTTTCAGTACAGCACTGAAAGAACTAATGCTCCATCTATCACCTCCCGGTAACATCAAAAGGCTTGGATAAAGAGTAAGCATGCTTTAGCTATATCCTGGGCCTGCCTTTGATGTCCACATCGGTCCTGGTGAAACCCTGTCTTATGTCATTTGGGCTGCAGACGTTCTCAGCCATAGTAAGTATAGCAGGTCTGGGATTGCTCCATTCCCCTAGCCATATAATCGCTCATGCTGTCTATTTGTAGCCTTAAAAGGTTTGCATCAGAGGGGAGGAAAGGATGGGAGAGAGGTGGGAGTAAAGCGAAAGAGGCCAGCAGAAAGATTCCTGGAAGACTGTAGCATGTCAAATTATGTAATATGCATTTACAGATGGAGAGATGCTCTGCAGTGGATAAAGTTAGTTCAGGGTCAGATTCCTTTCCTTTTAATCACTAAGAGTTTGGTTTATAATTGGTGAAATGTGTGTCCATGTTGATCCTATTGTAACTGTATTCTTTGTGCGATTCTGTCATTAGCATGGAGGGCTCGGTGGTGCGACTCCCTGATATCATCGCTCTGAAGAAGAAGTACAAAGCGTATCTGTACCTGGATGAAGCCCACAGTATCGGAGCAGTGGGACCATCAGGGAGGGGCGTGACTGAGCTGTTTAATGTGAACCCAGCTGATGTGGACGTGATGATGGGGACCTTTACAAAGAGCTTTGGGGCTGCTGGAGGCTATATCGCGGGGAAAAAGGTTCCTGTGGATCTTTGCATTTTCCTTTTTAGCTTGCTCTGCTTTTATTTTATCACTAGTAGCAATATTTATATATTTATATTACAGGTTTGTCTTTATGAATATATCTAAAATTCCCTTTTCCCTGTTATATAGGTAGTCCTACTAAGAACACTTTGCCACCTTCAGTTTTGTGGTTTTGTTAGATTGTTGGCAGTATAGAGTGAATGGAGAGAAAAGCATGACAAGGTTATTTTAATAGCACTTTTCAACAAGGTGACTGAATTCAAAGTACACCCCAGACTTATCACCATTCCGGCCAAATAGCATCACTGTAACACTGAAGTCAACCAAAGAATATCTCAGTCAACAGAAATCATACCTACTCTTCAACCAATTGATTTGTCGAAGGGGGAAAAAAATCAGCACCTTATATCTAGATTACCTTGATCAGCCATAGTGCTACATTCATTAGTCTAATTGAATTTTTATTTTTATTTTTTTTAAGTATTTGCAGCATATTACGTCATTTTAGCCTAGATAGCAACAGAGTCAGAGCTGACCAGTGTGCACCTGACCATATTCATATGATTTAAAAAAAATAGAACTTAATCAGCTGGTGATTAATTGTCAGTTTAAAGAATTAAGAGAAATATAACGCAGACAAACTAGTCCACTGGTTTAGATGATATGATTTTCAAAGTGTACAACCAACTTTTTGGCCATCTGCTTGAATAGAATGCAGCTACAGAGAATTTGGTCTGATGAGGACACATCGACCAACTAGCAAACCTGGAGTCTACAGCCCTAGTGGATTCACAAGCTGTCCTGTTTAGTGCAATAATGAGGAGAGACTGAGACAGAAAACATAGTGTCATCTTTTTGTGTGCTTTTTTAAAAAAAAACCTGAAGGACAATGTGTTGTTACACTTATATTATTAACAACCCTGCCCTGCTTAAAAAGTAAAAACATTTGTCTTCACTGTTTTCATTTCCCCTCATACCTGTAAAAGAGTGAACTGTTAACACTGCTGTAGACTTGTTGATTCTCCAGTCAGGCAGAGACTAGTCTGGTTGCCATAAAAAATGATCCTCCTGGACTCAAATAGGCTCAAGATAAATTTCAAGAAGTGGGATTAATCACACTGAAACAATTCCAATAGCCTTGGGGAAGTTACCATTATAGGAAATCAAACAACTGAGCTGACTTTTTGATACTTTCCTGACATGGTTTTAATAACCTGGCAAGCGTTGTATGTGTAACAAAATTAACCCATTTGGCTCCACAGCAGGTTAAAATACATCATACACAGTATTTTCAAATATTGGAAAATATCTATAATCTTTTCTGGCCAGGTTTGTATTTATGGATGTATGGGAGTCAATCATACACACTCCATCACATCCCACCTCTCCCATAGTGCTCATGTGTCCAACAAATGTTCCTCAAGCTGTAACTCTGGGCCTTTGTAATTCCTTTTTACTCCATTAAAAAGTACACTTTAGTACATAACCACACCGGTTTTGTGGCAGTTGATTAGAAAGCAACAGAGGAAACGGCCATGTTGTTTGAATTAGGTATTCAGAGAGGGACCCTTCCTTCCTTTGCCTTATGTTGGCTCAGCCCCGCTCCGCCATAATAAGAAGGTAAAGCTGGCACCATGCCAGTCCCTTCTTGTGGCAGGCATCGGAACTGCGCTCCAGATTTAACAGGATGACTTTTAACAAGCATGATAATGTTTGAAGTATGAACACTGCCTGGTTTGACAGCTGGCTGTAGTAAACTCCTGAAAGAAAAAGGCAAGAAAAGAGAGAGAACCTTTAGATTTGACGTATTTGTTGTTGTGGTGAAATCCCCCAAATCCTACATTAAGTGGATTCAGGTTGACCAACAAAAGGCTCTGCAGATGTGTTCTGGAAAACAGTCATGTTATAGCTATTTTATGAGAGTACCAAAAATAAATACCCCCAATAAATACACTCCAAGCTCCTTCTAATTCACTTCAACCATGCCAGTAGGAGGCTTTATTCATTAACCCTTTACTCAAAGCTTAGAGTGCACTGAAGTTCCGTCCGTTAAAGTTTGTGCAAGTGTGTGTGCTGGTCTGGCACCACTCCTACTCTGTGGCTTTGTGGACATGTAGTGCCACATCAGTATTGCAGCCACCGTGTGGCTGAGGAAACACTCTGGGCTGTCACTCCGTGCCAGAGGCATGAGATGGATTTCGGACATGTTCTCTTAACTGGTTTATCTTGGTCGCACCAAAATCCTGCGGGGCCATAAAGCTGTGAAAATCTCCTGCCTTAAATGAAAACAGATGTCAGGTTGTTTCAGGGTTCTTATCCTACGTTTGAGCATTTCCCCTAAAATCCCTTCCCCTCATGTGTTTGAGGAAGCCGCAGCCGCCGCCCAGTGGGGACAGATGGTGGTGAGTGGAAATGGTGGCCAGACAGCATCTCCGGCTACGTGTCATCACCCTGCACCCGCTCGCCACCACTCAGCCACCGAGTAGCAGCCCATCACGGCTCCAGGCCCGCTCCCAACCTCAGACCACTTACACACATGTGCTCTGGGGACCCATGACCAAATCAGTTTCCTGAAATCCTGTTCTTCTCTTGTCAACCACTAGCAGAATTCATCTCCTGCTGACGTTTCAGAATAATAAGCATGGCAGTCTTCATTCTGGCTCATTTTGACGCTGGTTATTTCTAAGATTAGTGCACTGGTTCCCCCAGATTGGAGAGCAGGAAAGGATCCAGAGCTGTTTTACCGTCAGTAGTGACAAAGACTTGATTTGAGATGTTTTAATTGCTTCTCAGGTGTTGACTATACATGAGCTCTCTCTAGTGGTGCTGTAATAAAACTGCAGGGTCATGCTTGTGTTAAACAGGAGATCTGTAATCATTTATTTCAGTAAACACATGTGCAATCTGGTTCTCTGCAATGTTATAATAAAAATAGATTGTAGACATACTGTATGTCTGCTGATTGTCTGTGTGACACTGTGTCTAATATTGCAGGAGCTGGTGGACTACCTGCGTATTCACTCTCACAGTGCAGTATACGCCTCAGCCATGTCCCCTCCTGTCACTGAGCAGATCATACGTGCCATGAAGTGCATTATGGGAAAAGATGGAAGCACAGAGGGTAAGCATCTGAGCTGATTGTAGCTCCTTCCAGTGAATGTCACCCTGACTCTCAGTCTTTTTATCTATGTACTCGTCAAACGTTCTTTACGCAGACAAATATTATGTCTGGCTTATAAAAATTTTTACACCTTTATATAATTTTTATGGAAACAACTGCAAACCAAATCCAGAGGACACTACCAATGTTAACATTAGGAATAAGACCTGCAGGGAAATACAAACAGCTGCTTGGTCAGAAAATGTGGAAGCAATTATAGGGGTCTGCAGTGGTAAGGAGAGGGGAGACGTGCAGTCCCTGAGCACACGTGACCTTAACGTGGAGGAAATCATTTTCATGTGTGTGTTGTGAGGAACGCTGTTTCTCTGAAAAGTTGCTGCCTTAATGGCATCAGACACTAGGGCAGGGAAGCAGTCGTTACCAGACTAGTCGCAACAGCATCAGAGCAATTCTTCTCGAGTCATTGTAGTTGTACTTCTGGAAATAGAAGCAGTACTAGTGGGAGTAGTACATTTAGTGGGATTAATGGTGAATAAATGAGAGATTACAGATTAGAGTCTCGCACTACCACATTTACAAGACTTAAAGCATGCACAATAAGCTGTGTAAACTGTGTGGCGTACAGACATAAACAACATGTCTACGTGGAGTGCTGTAATGGGTTAATCACTACAAGGACTAAAGCCTGGTGTGTTATGGTTGAGGTATATTGCAGTTTCATGCAGAGATGAGTAACTTTTTCATCTGGCTCTGAACCAGACATGCTTTGCATCTGACGTAGCCCAGTGAAAGAGCTGTTATGGAAAAATCAGTCTTGACCTGTCTTATAGAGGGGAGGGAACACAGCAAACAGTGCAGTCTTTTAAAACATCAGCTCCAGTGTCCATCAGAACACTATAAAATTATCACTATGACAAGAAACGTAGCAAACTCTTTGCATATCTGCCTAATTCTTTCTCCCAGTCTTCCTGTGTGTTCTTCATCTTTCTGTTTGATGTTGAATTTCACACAACTCTGACAGACAGCAGCATCCACACGTTCTCGCCTACTCAAATGATTTCTGTGTCTGGCAGCAGGTTTTTGACCTCCCTGCCCTCTATCTTAGCAGAGAGGAACAATTTACAAAATGGGGTCTGTGCTTTTTGGCAGATGTCCGAATGTTATGTTTTTCCCCCCTCTCTCTCTCTCTGCTGAGATAAGGGGATTTAAAGTGCTCTCTTACATCCCTTTGAAAGAACTGCCAATCTGTTCCCAGGTAATCAGAGGGAAACAGAGCTGTGTTCCAAGGCTGGGCCATGCCAAACTCTGCTGCAGCCACAGAGCAAGCAGGCTCCCCAACGATTCACATTGTTCGAGAACACGGGGGGGCGGGTGTCAGCAGAGCAGGCCTCCTCTGCTGCCTTTGATTTGTTTTTTAATATATTTATCTGAAATACATGCGATACTTAAGCTTTATTTGTATTCGGTTTCCGTTATGGCCAGGCTCCAGTGGTAGTCCACAGTCACTAATTTTGTGCGAAATCCATCATATCCAATTTGTGAGCCCCCATTCTGGCAACATGCAAGTGTGTATACCATGCCGTCAGGCGGACAAAACTGAACCATCTGCTGCTGCAGCTGAGTTATAATCATGAGCAACTTCATAGTGGAGGCTAGAACGGCCCAGATGGAGGTGCAGGACTCACAATGAGATGGCGCTGCAAAGAACTCACACTACATTAGCTACTGCTGACAGGTGATGTCCCTCCCTGCAGGGGACAGCGGAAATATGGGGGGAAATGCAGTGAGTTGGTGCTTTGCTCATGTACATCTGGTGGTGTCCTTGTTTTAATTGAAGGCATTAGACGGATCCGCCAACTGGCACAGAACACCAGATACTTCAGGGCCAGGCTGAAGGAGATGGGCTTCATCATCTACGGCAATGATGACTCACCTGTGGTTCCAGTCCTGCTTTACATGCCAGGCAAAGTGGTGTAAGTACACTTAAACTCTCAGCAAAAAACACTTGTCTCTTTTAGAGTAGAGTGAAATGATCTGTATGTTCTTTGTGCTTAGACTTATTTTGAAACAGTAAATATTAACTTCCCTTGTTGTCACAAACAATTTCTGGCCGGCTCACCCTTTATCATCTTTATCATCTCTGTGATTTGGATCGCAGCCATATTACTTTCTTCAAAGTTTCCATGAATCAGTAGTGTGCAGTCTGTAACCACTTAAGAGGCAACATCAGGTATTGATTAGGTATAACCCTGGATTGTTTGAGTCACTCAGGTATATAATCAAATGGGTATAAAGTGTCTTTCAATGCCAGCCATCATTAATATCCATGAGAAGGCAGATCCAGCCCAGTAATTGCCACGAAGTACTATAATGTAGCTGATTTTACATGATTGGTGATTGTAAAAGTTGAAATTTCACTTGAACCAAATATTATTTGGAAAAACAAATGTGTCTCATCACAGCACTGAACATTTCTTAACAATTTTGTGAATGTATTGTTTCTGTTGATACTCAATATTCATCTAAAATACACAAAACTGTAAATGTTTGTTGTGTCAAATTCCTTAGGCCAGTATCAGAACACTTTTTAAGGTTGAACCTCTTCAAAATGTCTATTTTGCCACAAAATGAGCCATTCCCTGATTGACGTCATTAAAGCAAAAGTCATGAAATGAAGATATGTTGCTTCCAGGCCATCCAAAGTGTTAGCTATGTGCTCTTTTTAATTTACGGTGCTTTGCAGAAATTATCACAAGTCTTTGAAACCACACATTCCCACTGCATAATTAAGGATTCAGATGGACCAACATTCCTCGTGACTTGCAAATACTCCTCATTCTAATGTGGCTTGTTTGCTCATTTTGGAGACTTTAGACCTCAGAAATGTGAGATAAGTTGTTGCATAGTTTTGTGTTTTATAGGTAATTATCGATGCCCATTTCCACATTAAGTTATCTAGTTGATTAGACTTTGTACAGATGCTCATGCAGGTCACATTGCACAGTGTAGATTCACACGCATCATGTTGTCTTAAAGGTTCGTAATTCTGGAAAGGAGAAAAAAATCATAGAGCAACGTTGGTATTGGGGATTTGACACTTATGAGATTTTAGTTCTGGGATTACAAGGAGTGTAATGTAAAAACATTGCATTGAGTCAGAGAAATTCTTACTCAAAAACAACCAGAAGAAGCACTTTAGGTGCGACTTAGTTTTTGTCCTTGAAGTTATTTGTGTACTACAGTATGTTAAAACTGATCTCTGTTTCTTTTTTTTGTTGCTGACCAGGGCTTTTGCTCGAGAAATGCTGGAGAGAAGAATCGGAGTGGTGGTGGTCGGCTTTCCAGCCACACCGATTACAGAGGCCCGAGCTCGCTTTTGTGTGTCTGCAGCGCACACCAGAGACATGCTGAACCAGGTACACACACAGAGAAACTGACCGACATGAAATTCCTCTCCATTTTTTTTCACCTGAATGAAACATACATACATGTTCTGAGACTTTCCGCTCTCCTCAGGTGCTGCGCCATATGAATGAGGTGGGAGACGCTCTCTGTCTGAAGTTCTCACGGCGGAGATATTCCTCTCGGCCTGACCTCTGTGATGAGACAGACTTTGAGCTGGACAGCTGATATGACCCTTGACACCTTAACTTCACAGTGTCAAAACTAAGTGTCCACGCCACTGCAGACTCATAAACACACAATGTTAGGGTAACACCCATATTTCACAGCAGAAGACGGGCCAAATGTTTGGCAGCTGCTTTTTATATGTTTGTAACACTTTATGATTCAACAGAATACTTATTTGTTCTTCTATGTGAACTCTTGAAATACTATTTCTTAATACATTTATTTGTGAATATATGTGAAATTATTGTACAAGAATTGCTGGATTGGTCTCGAATCTCAAGTATGGTTTAAAAAATCTTGAGTTTAGCTTTTATGCATTGAGACAATTCACATTGTTAGTTCCATTTAGAAGTTAAGCTCCTCTGGAATCGCATTTAAAGACAGGTTTGAAATTTTAGATCACATTTATTCAAATTTTTGTCTATATTTAGACGTTAAAAACTTGTTATGGAAGCATTTTTTTTTTGCTTCACATAAATTTATATCAGCCACCATTAATTAAAAATGCTGGTAATTATCAGAGAATAACACACAGTTGCTGAGGGTATGATGTAAAGAGTCCTGTTTACTTAATTAAAAGTATTGTAAAGTGCATTTGTACTGTAGTTTCCATTCAGATTCTGCAGTTTCCACTGGTTTACTACTACACTGTTAGATAACTGAGCCTGCTGATTAAGTTTCTTTCCAAGAAAACAATTATTGTGCATGACTACTTTCCAAATCTGTTTGGAGTTTGGAGGTTGATTAATTATCCAAATGACATGTTTCTAAAAGTCCTGAGCCTTCCCTTTGTAACTGTGCTAATTTCCCGATGCATGATTATTTATACTACTCACAACTGAACAGATCAAGCAAAAGTCGACAAAGATTTTGTGTTCCATAGTGAACTGTTTTTACTAAAATTTCCTCGGTTTGACATCACTTTCATCTCCACAGTAAATGATAGGCTTCCTGTAAATAATAGATCATGCAGCAATTACTTCTTTGACATGCAGTTAAATCTCAACAACCCGCGTGCAGAATAAAAAAGGTGTTATGGCTTGTTTTGTGGCGAGACTGCTCATATTCACCAAGTCTTAACAGCTTAATTGTTGATGTTTTAAAGACCTGCTGTTCTCTTTCCCACACAAACTGCGTAACAGTTGTGAAGGTAAGCATGCAGAGTATGCAGCACCTGAGCCAACAGAAACCTTACCTAGCAATTAGCGCTGAACTTCAAATTCTCGTGGTATGGAGTAATCATTTGATTAACACAGGAAGGATTATAGATGGATGATAAATGTGTTTTCACAGCATGTCAGATTGGATCTAGTTGACACTTGTTTTTCCTCAGGACGTTGCCATGTTTGTATTTTTTTTTCTCCATAAACAACATAGTGATGACATTTTACAAGATGGTATAAAACTACAACATGGATCTCTTGGGAAAGCCTGGCAGATGAACTGCAAATATACATACACTAAAGAAAAAAACTCATTTTCCCCTAAAGGAGAAAACTCTTGAAATCTGGTCTCTATACTGGATCACTTTGTTCTGTTGGTGAATATTTCACATCTGGCTCCTATAGCCAGAAACAATAGAAAACAGTTACTTTAATCCTGCAATCTGTGATGTCATACCAATGTACCATTCCATAAAGATCTGTAGGAGATGGGGAAAGGTGGCCTCAAATGTTGCATCGGGATGCACTAACGTCCTCCGGATGTCTGTTATTAATTTTTATTTACTTTCACCTTTAGTCTACATGTGAACGTTGCGAAATTCATCGCAGGCTCACAGCTGAAGACAGATGTGTGTAAAGAGAATCTCAAAAGCTTGAATTCACTCTTGGCGCATCACAGACACGCAGTGTTCAAATACTAAGCTCCGCTGTGATTATTCAGAAAGGCAAACTCCAACTTGCTGAGACTTAACGGCAACATTTTTGCAGAGTTGCACAGCAGGCAGAATGCTTGTTCTAGGAATCTCATATTTCACAATGAATTTTGAGAATGAAATTAAGCTTGGGCAGCATGTCGGTGGCTTTGTGCTTTAGTATTCAGATTTAACATGTGGGCAGCTGAATCATACGGAGTGCTGGAGGACAGATTTGTATTGCTCAACTAACGACCTTATATAACCCTAAACATGAAAGAAGGTGCAGACAGATTTTAAAATTTGTCTAGTTCAGACTGTATAATTGCTTTTTTTTTTCTCCTTTGTGTGTAAAGACCATTTATATTAAAACATGCTGACAGTCAACCCATTTCAGTCTTTGAGGAAATAATCATTTTTTTAAAACATAATTTTATATTTTTATGTTTTGTTTTTAAAGATACAGTTGTCATCAACATAAGGACTTTGTTATGCTATCATTATACTGCAGTGGTGTCTATTTCAAACAGGCCAGTGAGGCAAAGTGACAGCGTTGGGTAATACACACCGACTGTCAGGCAAGGTGGGAAGCACGAGTCCTGCCAGGCTTCCTTCCAGTCACTTGTAACTGCCTTCAGCTTCAGCAGAAGTGGCAAATGGTCCGCGCTGGCATTCGAAACATCTGTGCGGCCAGACTACTGGTGGCAAGGCCCCAGAGACCTGCCTGCCTGCACCAGCCTCTTTTGAACTGCAGATCCAAATACACTGCACTTATTGGAATGGCATGTAGCTGCTATTCTGAAGGGGGATCCTCTGCTACGCCTTTGATGTCCACCACTGTGTCCAAAGCAGGCAAGCCATTCTCACTGCTCTCTGTTTTCCATTTAGACAGAGATTTTTCTATTCTGGAGAGGGGAGGTTTGAAGTGAGGCAGGCAAGGGTTCAGATGTACATGGTTTGGACAGCTATAAGTAAGACTGCAGTAAAGCTGCACACTGGGAGCCACTTGTTAACTGGGGGCATAATGAAGTAGGCCAAGCTGCTGGTGGTGTTTTTCATCCTTACAGAAGACGACTTGGAGCATTTAATGTGCATTTTTCACCCAATTCAGACATTAGATCAGCCTTAATTGGATATTTGTGAGATCATTTGTGAGACTGCTGTGCTTGAAATTTAGGGGTATTTTTGGCTGAATTAAATATTTTATTGGGCAACATCCATCCTGCTTAGTACTATCTTGGTCACTGGCCTACTTCAGAATGAAAATAAGCTGCTTGTGCTTTCTGGTGGATAGACACAGTGAAGTTACATCAGCTGAGGTAAATTCAAGGCCTCAGAATTTCTTTTAGGAATGATGCAGGAAGTTTATTTCACAGTGACCGTCAGACCTGTAAAAATGAAATGAGTGTTGCTTTTTGGGAGGTGCTTGGTTTAACATATTTGAAACTACAGACGCAGGAGAAATTAAATCAAATGCACAAAATAATATGACACATATAACATCCTACTTCCTTTTTAAAGTTTGTTTTGTTCCTAATACAAATCAGACTAATTAAACTGATGTGTACACAGTATATTTTATACTGTGGATTGAATTATGCCTTCAGCCAAACATGGAGAGATTTCACACTTGCTGTTATGACACTGACAAATGATCAGCGACACTTCCAGGTAACATGAGCTTGTTAGTTATCATCAGCAACACCATTGTTCCACGTGTGAATGTATTGACTTCAAAGGTGACAGATGATGGGGAATGCGTGCCCAGGAGGATCAGTGAACTGTCACCCATGCTGAAGCAGCATCCCTGCTTGGTGCATAATTTGACGCAGCGGCCTTGCGCTTTGAAGCGGACAATAAAAAGCCTCGCAAGGGCTAATCACATTACGCACCATTTGTCTTGCTTAAGTGAAGTGTTACAGCACCTTCCGTTTCACTGGCGGACTCAGACAAGGCTGCTGCTGTACACATGTCAACATGAGAGGCGGACCTCCTGTGAAGCGCCTTCGGGTGTCTTCCTCTGCGCTGCGACGCGCCTGTGCGCCTGGTGCGCCTCCGGGGACCACCAAGGGTAGTTTAGGTTGATCAGGGACTCATTATTGCGCATTTATATAGATTTTTGTTTTTGTTTTAAAAAGTAAATTGTGTGGTTATGAATTAATCAAGGATGCATATTAAAATGAGGATATATTATTAAATCTGCCATAATAGTGTATAAAGTTACACTTCTGTGCCATTTTAATCCTTTGACGAGAAACCACAGTGACAATAGGAGCATATATATAAAACTTAAGACTACTTTCTGGGTCTAAATGAGGAATATGTGATGTTAAACCAGCCAGGGCTTAAGTTTGGCGAGGAGGGACGAAAGAGTTAATCAGGGGGAGGGCGCCCGCACAGGGGCGTTTGGTATAAAACCACCTCAAGAGCGCACAACAAGAACAGCGTGTGTCCCAGTGAAGCCGTAGTTTGATATGGTTTGACTGGTTTCCTCCTCCAGGACTTGTTGGAGACGCACACCAGCGCGACTCTGCGTTTCTGTGGGCCCACAATCCACCAGCAATGGATGATTTTTGAAGCAGGCACAACTCCGCCGTGAAGTCTTCAAACTGGGAAGATCTGCGCTTTTTTTCTCCCCAACTACCTGTATACTTTTCTCTCCAAAGGTAGTCTCAATCGGATAATGCGCTGGATACACGCAGAATGCGGACGAAACAAGAAAAGCTGAAGGAGTGGAAGTGAAGAAAAGTGTAGCATGAGGCTGAGAATGTGGCGGGGACACCACGGGGCAACAGGGCTGCAAGTTTCCTGAGCTTTTGGAGATCTGACGAGGGCGCAACAAGAGCGGAAAGTGTTAATGCTGCACGCTGGATCAGCCCCGCAGGATCCACTCTGCTGTGTTTTATTGGCACATCTGCGTAAAGAAGCTCACATTCTGGCTGAAATCAAACTGAATGAACAATAAGTAAAAGGGGATTTTTTTAATTAGGACAAAAAACACTGGATCCAAATTAAACTACAGCAGTTTCTCGACTTCCACTCCTCCGATTCCGTTTCCCTTCTTTTTTTTCTTTCTTTCCTTTTTTTTTTTTTTGCAATTCTGATTCCCGAAGTGGCTCCGAAGTGGTGTTGCGGCTCCTCGTCCCCGGCGGATCCGGAGATTGGAGTCTCTGCACCGGGAGGAGGCGGAGTCGGAGCTCCGGCCACACCGCAGGCTCCCAAGAGCGGCCGCGTCAAGAGGATGGTGCGTCTGGCGGCGGAACTGCTGCTGCTCCTGGGACTCCTTCTCCTCACCCTGCACATCACAGTGCTGCGCAGCAACCCGCTGCCTCAAGGAAATGTAACTCTGAGCCTGGATCAGGACGCAACACTTAGAGAGGTGAGTCAGGGAGACTTCTTGGAAGGGGAATTTGATGCAACATGTGATATCTAAGATCTGATGGGTTTGATAAAAAAAAAAAAAAAAAGCTCAGGTAAAACGAGCCAACATCCCCTGGGGGGCTTCCTTTGGAGACACACAGGGGATGTAGTCTCCCAATGGGTGTCCCCTGGGAGTGGTGGTGAGCCAGCAGAGGGGCAAAAGAAGAGGCAGGGTCAGAGATCAGCCCCCCAACACCAGACACACCTCCCTATTGTTGGGGGGTTAAATGCTGGCCGCAGGCACATCTCTGTCATCAGGGGCTCATCACTGTCAGCCAAGCGCTCATTTGATAAGGCAGAAGGTCAGAGATGAACCCCTTAAGGTGCCCCAATCCTGCCAGGAGTGAGTGTCTGGCACCAACCTGTTCTTAATCACACCTTAAACTTTTTATTTGACTCCAAACTGCCCTCACACAACCTGATCAGACTGAATAATGTTTACTAAAGAAACTTTTGGAACTCTTTTGACTCCATTTTTTTAATGAGGCCTTCCAGGTCCACTTTAGAACATGCCTCAACAAACTTTCACAAGGGAGACATTTGTCAACATGACACCACTTAAGACAGCTTTAATGGTTTAACTGCCCATTTTAACATCAGCATAAAGCACACAGACTCCAGTAGAGCCCCAAATCCTGACCCGAGGGTTAAGATGGGTCTGGGATCAACAGGCTTTTTTAGAGGGTGTTAAGCATCCTTCAGCTGCTTTTTGATGTATATTTAGCGTGCTACTGAAATACCTTCTTCTTTCCACATGATAAATGCGTATTTATGCCCGCCGGTACGGTGGTCCTTTATAAATGCCTTTATTAGGGCTCTGGGGAAATGAATGGAAAGAATTTTCACTTCACCAGAGCATGGTAAAAGGGCATTTTTTCTCTTATCTCCACTATCATTGCCATCACTGCGTATATGCAACAGCAAGCCTGTGTTTTGCAGGATATTAGGCCATGCAAAGCTGCAGGAAATATTCCAGGAATTTATCGAATATTTGTCACACAGCCAAATGTTGGTTTGGATGAGCAGGATGAGGAGCAGCAGGGAGTTTCTCCTGAGGAATCAAAGTAAAAAAAAAAACCTAAACGCACGCCACCCATCCCAGCTTCAACATTCCTTTTGTCATTAGTCCAAATTTACATAGAGATTCTGCTGTGTGATGAAGCCAGGGACCAGCCGTGAATGTTTTTTTCTTCTTCTTTTTGCTCATGAATGCTCAGACTATGTGCAGATATGCTTCACTAACCCTCCATTGAGGACGGTGATGTCATCTTTCAGCCGTGGTTGTCACGGCCCAGGGGGTGTATTGTCATCCCAAGGTGTCATATTTAAAATGCCATTCACAGGAACACAAATGACAGGATGCAGCTCTGTGCACCTGAAGTGGAGACAGAAAACTCTTTGGTCCAAGACACATTAGCATCTCGGCCCCGGAAGGCCACTGTGGCACTGCAAAGTTAGTATATTATTACTAATTCAACACAATACAATAGCTAATACTAAGTAATGCATTTTCTACTCTTGAGCTTATTTGCATCTTTTCTTTCCAAGAGCTCCTTGCATCTTCCCCGGCTTCATGGCGTAAATAAACATTTGCCCATCTGAGGCGTCTGACAGGGGAAGGATGATTTTCTCCTCCACCAACATAAGTGTAGTGCTGAAAAGCATCTGGCACAATGTGGACTGCCTTCATTTCCTGCCAGCCTCCCCGGGGGAAGGACCCCTGAGTTGCTCCCAATTGAAAATAGAGTCATGCCCCTTTAAGCAGCTCCTCACAAAGTGAAAAAGGGGGAAGCGGGAAAAGAAGAAGAAGAGATACTGTGAGGAGGGAGAGGGGGTGGCTTGTGTGTGCAAGTGTTCATTCATGGCTTTTGGGAGTTGGAG
>OMNN01052166.1:0-14011 GCA_900302755.1 Chromis chromis
GGTTGTACTTCAGCCCCTTGGGAATGGCACAGTTTATCACCACCTGAGAGAAGACAGGAAACATTAGCCACATTATTTCCATATATACGGATCAGCCACAACATTATGACCACTGACAGGTCAAGTGAATAACATTTATCATATTGGTACAATGTGATGTTCTGCTGGAAAACCTTGGATTTTAACATCCGTGTTGATGAGACTTAGACGCCCAAATAAACATTGTCCCAGAACAAGCACACTCCTTCATGCAAATGGAAATCCCAAATGTCACTGGCCTACCCCCACAGGAAAATGCACCCCACCACATGGCAAAAACATCAAACAATCAGGAACATCTTGAGGAACATGACAATGGCCCAAGATGTTGATTTGACCTCCAAACTTCCTAGACCCCATTCTGATCAAGCATCAACAGGATGCAGTGGAACAAGTTTGATTGACAGAGGCCCCACTGCACAAGCCAGAGTACCCAAAGGATCCACTGCCATCCTGGTGCCAGACCCCATAGGACACCCTGAGAGGTCATCTTGTCCATGTCCAATGGTTCAGAGCATTTTTGACCACATAAGGAGGAAAAACACAATATTAGGCAGGTGGTCATAATGTTATGCCTGATCGGTATATGCACGCACATTGTATTTGATGGACGATGACAGTTTTGATGTTATGATTTTTTTTTTTGGCTACTGTTGGTAGATTTTTTAAAACTGTAAACAGAGCCAGGCTCAGTGTTTCCCCCTGCTTTAAGTCTTTATGCTAAGCTAAGCTTCACATTCACTCGACTTAAATGAGAACGATGTCAATCTTCTCATGCAACTTTTGGCAAGAAGGCAAATGAGCATATTTACCACTGTAAAGATTTATACTTTTCTCACATACACATCTTAAATAAGTTGCTGCAGTTGTCCGTTTAAATTAAACTCATGATCTTGAGCATCTTATCAAAAAATCATCAACATGGAAATAAATCCTGAAGTTAGAGAGCAGAGATGTTAATTGTAAAGCTGTCAGCAAGCAAGTCTTAAAACACAGGAGTTACATCTTTGGCAGTCAGAGGCTGTTTAAGTTCTGTAACGATGACAAACGTAACCTCTGGAAACTACGACTGATTCAGCAGCCAAGACTGCACATTTGTGATCAGACTTGTTCATACCGATATGATGTGCAATAAATCAGTAAAAAGATGTTTTGCTTGAGTCATGATTCATTGGAGAGAAGATGTTTTTTGGTCAGATTAGGATAGAAGTTTAAGACTCCACAGGTTATTGACTTTTTTTTTTTTTACTTTGAATTAGGGCGTCTTCTCAGGGTTTTAATTACATCTGATCAACTCTCCTGATAGTTTTGTGG
This sequence comes from Chromis chromis, assembly GCA_900302755.1. Taxonomy (NCBI): domain Eukaryota; kingdom Metazoa; phylum Chordata; class Actinopteri; family Pomacentridae; genus Chromis; species Chromis chromis. The sequence continues at coordinate 1,354 of OMNN01052166.1, forward strand.
AGGACAACCTCAATGGCCTTTGTTTTAATGTGTCACAGTAGGAATAGCGCAGGTACAATTAAGAAAATGATAATCCTGGAGCGTTGGCTGAGTTATTGTAAATGCTGAAATGTGTGCTATTAAAAAGGCTTGTATATTGCACACATTTATCGCCAGAACTAAAACACACATAAAAATGCTGCAAAGATAATATAATGCACTCTACAGTACAGTAAAAAGGGAGGAATTTTGGACACAGTCTAAAACTTTTATTACTAAATTAAAATGAGAGCAGTAAAAGGCCCTTGGAAACATTTTCAGGAATTATTCGTTGTCACTATGGAGGAGAAAACACTTAGTTTTGGTTGTTTGGATCCCCTCTGTCCTTCTTTTGATGCATATAATGTGGATACAAACAAACTAGTCTTTGAATAGAGGAGTTGAGCTGCACCTAAACCTGCTAAAGATGCTTTCCGGGCTGCTACTTCAGAAAAATAGCTAGAATGTGGATGAAATATGACAATAATTAATGTGAAATTATTCACTTTATTTGAACCAATACAATTCTAAATATATATAAGTGTGCATTAGAATATATTTAAAGTAATCGGTTTCCATTTTGGGTACGATGTGGCTCTCCAAAGACAAAGGAAAAAAATGTAACTGGAGTTTGGCATTATGTAACAAGCCACAGAGCCGCCAGTCAGCTGACTCTTATTCCACTCAGACCTCCTAAAATAAATCCTAAAGCACCTTTTCCATGTGTTTTCATTAGTTTCAGTTTTTTTTGTCATTTGGAAATGCTTTTGCAGACGCATGCAGACGCACTCACAGTCCTGTGGGCAGAAGTGAGCTCATGGAGGCGTGTCTGAGAAAACCTCCAGAAACAGAAGCACACTGTAAAAACAGACCCAGAGGATCCACTCAACAGAAAGGATGGGACTAGTTGCAGTCCATTTTGAGGAGGTAGATTTAACTATGACACACTGTAAGAAATTTGGTGAAGTTAACCTAATTGATCTATCTATTCATTACCTATACACCGCTTAATTCTCTGTAGGGTCGCAGGGGGCTGGAGCCTATCCCAGCTGACTCAGGGCGAAGGCAGATACACCCTGGACAGGTCACCAGTCTATCACAGGGCCACATATAATACAATTTAGAATCACCAATTAACCTTAGCATGTCTTTGGACTGTGGGAGGAAGCTGGAGCACCCAGTGAAAATCCACACTGCACAGGGAGAACATGCAAACCCCACACAGGAAGACCCCAGGCTGGGATTCAAACCCAGGACCTTCTAGCTGTGAGGCGGCAATGCTAACCACTGCATCGCTGTGCCGCCCCATGTAATTCACCACATAGCTAAATTGCTTATAAAAAATGAATGCTACTAACTCTTCATTTCAAGGTTGTAGAATTGAAGGCCTTACCAGTACAACTAAATTGTTACTGACTTTAATTTGGTCATAATAATAACAATAAAAATGATGTAACCATAGACTATATGAAGATGGACAAACCCTCAGGGATAACAGGTTTTCTCCTTCACACTAAGCTTTAAAGCTCCAGCAATTGCCATCTTGACTTCTCCTAACATGTGTCTAATCCCAAAATGAAAAAACTCAAAGCCACCACACCCTTAATTATGCATAATTTTAAACCTGTATACAATTTAAATGGGTAAGTTATGTAAAAATATCAACCCCTGTGCAGATGTCACAAAGGATTGTTTTAGCTGTAGAGATCAAAATAGTTTTTTTGTACTGAACTGTAAATATGTTTATTGCTGCTTTAAAGGTGGGAATTTTACCATGGAAGTCATGGGGACTGACTCACTTTTGGAGCCTACCTCAAGTGGCCGTTTGGGGAACTGCAGTTTTTGGCACCTCAGTGTTTGAAATAGAGAGATTGCAGGACAGCTTGACTCTTCTTTCACAGCTGCATCTCTCATATCAAACAGAATATCAAACTAAACATCTCTATTTGTATCAACCCAGCGACATGTTTCACTCATGGTCACACAACTCCACACATAAGTATTATCAATAATTAAACAGTGTGACTAATTTAATAGTGCTTATTCAAGAAAGGTTAGCTTTACTCAAAAAGTATTGTCCCACACAGGAGATGATCTTAATCAACACCATTGTTATTTATTTCACTTGCTGACTGTTATACTTAAGTAAAATTTAAATGATTTGATTTTTTTTTTATTTTTTTTTTTACAGTGCAGGCAGCCGTTGGATTAAAGGCAGACAAATTCAGTTTAATTCTTTTACAACGCCCACCAGAAAGCAGTGAAAAGACTGTTGACAACTTTCTGTTGGCAGCTTTATGCAGCTTTCCAGATTTATCGGGCACAGAGGTTGTCTTTTTTACTATCTGTTATTATCATAATTTGAGACAATAACCAATTTTCATGTGCCCAAAGGAAAATTTAAACCTTGTCTTAGAATAATTACTAGCATATAGTTTTTCTCCTTTGGAAGTTTCATTATTGCGCAATATATGGATGATTAAATCAGTTCTCCGTCCAGATCTTACCTCACAGTCAAAACGTGGAATAATAGTTTCATGTGACATTATAAAATGACCCTGCAGCTCATAAACGTGTTTCCCTTTAAACAGATCTGAAGAGAATGTGAAAATGTGCTTCGCAGTGGCCTGAACTTGGCCAGCGTCACTGTCTACCTTGGCTGCGCAAACAAATGTAATCAATGACTTCACTCAGCTTATCAGCTTTGCAGGTTTATGAACCGTAGTGGAGCTTCCACACAGCCTTGAACTAATTAGTAATAAAACCCTTAAGTTTATCTATTTCCATTCACGTATACAAATCCTGACGTGTTTACGGTGATGAAACCATGAGCTGGCTCACTTTACACATTTTCCATGCGCTCCTCTTGTCCTGAGTTCAGGAGAAGGAATCTTACTAAATCTAAGCTCACGTGACATTTTTGTGCGTCGTTGAAGAAAAACAAGCGTCTCATCTTTCACACAGATTCAACTCATCCCTCTAGATATTTCAGCAGTACCTCACATGTAGTACGCTGGTTTATTAGGAGCTCAGCTTGTCATCAGAAGAACCCCTGAAGCAGCAGATTTGTTGTGTTTATAGTGATTTTGGATCAACCTTTTTTTTTTATCTGTTTTTCCATTTTACCTTTGCATTTTGTTTAATCCTCACAATCTGGTATTGATAAAAACAAATAAACTCTAGTATAATTTTCATTGAGCTGTGTTTTATGTTGTGTTACGTAAGATGTTTCTCTTCTTCTTGCTCTTTTTTCCCCATCAAGAAATGTGTATAAGCAGTTTGAACAATCTATTATTTGTTTCGTAAAAGCAGTGTTGAAAAGTATACACTGAAATGGGTGAAATAAACTAATCTGAACGAATGACACTTGAAATGAATAAAGACAAGATTGTGACAGAGGCTTGTGGAGAAACAACATCCTGCTGCATTTCATTCAGATTTAGAAGACAAAGACAGATGATCCACATTAAGTAAACCTCAGCAAGTCTCCACTTAAACCCACTCACACAGCAGAAACCTCCTGGCAACTTTTTTGAACAAGAAAAAAGATCTTCGCCTCTGAAATAACCTGCAGTGCTGTAACTGTTTTCAATCTGACTACAGTCTGAACAGGCAGCTGCCATCATATCCCCCTCTTCTTCTTGTAGTTTGTATTGTGGTTCTTCTACTTCTTGTTCTCATAGTTCTGTCTGTAGTTTTTCTTGGCAGCTGCCATCATGTCCCCCTTTTCTTCTTGCAGTTCTTAATTTTCTTGTTTTCATAGTTTCTTTTCTTCTTAGAGTTCTTCTTCATGTAGTTTTTCTTGGCAGTTGCCATCATGTCCCATTCTTCTTCTTGTAGTTTGTATCGTAGTTCTTCTACTTCTTGTTCTCAGTCCTTTTTGTAGTTTTCTTGGCAGTTCCCATCATGTCCCTCCATTTTCATGCAGTTCTTGTTGCAGTTCCTCTACTTCTCATAGTTCTTCTTGTAGTTCTTATTCATCTTGTCCTTCTTCTTGTAGTTCTTTGTCTTCTTGCAGTTCTTAGCCCAGTTCTTTTTCTTCTTGTAGTTTTTTGTCTTCTCCTAGTTTTCCCCTTAATTCTTTAACTTCTAGTTCTTCTAGTTGGTCTTCTTGTAGTTCTTTTACTTCTTGTTCTCATAGTTCTTGTTCTTCTTGTAGTTCTTCTTCTCATAGCTCTTCTTGTAGTTCTTTTTCTTGCAGTACTCCTTCATCTTGTAGTTCTTGTCTTCTTGTAGTTCTTAGCCCAGTTCATCTTGTAGTTTCTAGTTTTTCCCATAATTCTTCTAGATGTTATTCTTGTAGTTCTTCTACTTCTTGTAGCTCTTTTTCTTGTAGTTCTTTGTCTTCTTGTAGTTCTTAGCCCAGTTCGTCTCATAGTTATTCTTCTTCTAGTTTTTCCCCAGAATTATTCTACTTCTTGTTCTCAGTTTTTTCCTTTTCTTGGCAGTTGCTATCATGTCCTTTTCTCGTTCTCACAGTTCTTTTTCCTTGTCTTGAAGTTCTTCTTTTTTTGTAGCCTGAACTCGGCATAGGAATTACATGGAGATGAGTTTTCAACAGTGAAACTTCAAAAAGTACTGTAAGAGTTGGGAAACAGCCTGATGTAGTATTTGCTGAGCTGCTGGCAGAACAGTCAGGACCAGTGGGACGCCCAGTTCAAGATTATCAGTCACTTTCTGATATGGTCAGATTTACTGCTGCAGTCTGTGTAAGGGAAATGTGAAGTCTGTTGAGCGCCTCAAAGGAATCCTTCTTTTAGTTATTCTTGGATTTATTCTGCTTCTTGTTCTCATAGTTCTTTGTCTTCTTCTAGTAGTTCCTCTTCTTCTTTTAAGTCTTCATCGACTTCTTCTCCCAGTTCTTTTAGTGCTCCTTGTTTTTCGTCTTCTTAAAGTTCTCCTTCTTGCATTCTTGTAGTTCTTCATCTTTTTCTAGTTCTTCTTCTTGTAAAGTGGTGGATACCTGCATCCCCTGAAATTAAGATCTTCCAGGGACAGTGTTAGTACAGATATGTCTGTTCCTACATACTTAGAACTCTCTTACCACTACATAGACCTCTGGCCTTTGTTAGGCAACTTAAAGATGACATTAGTTACAAAGGAAGATGCCACATGACAAAGTTTCTAGATCATAATCAAACGACACCTTTCCATGGTGTTTACCTCACAGCAGCAAATAACCAGGATTCCATTATGTTCATAACGCATTTAATTTTCACTGACAACCTTTTCTAATGTCCAGCAATAATAGTCAAATAACACGATTAAAAAAGCTATGCAATAACAAAATATCATCAGAAAAGGCAGTACAGTTTACAAAGAGTCTTTCCTTTTCTGTGCCAAAGTAAAAAGCAAAATTAGAAACATAGTTTGAAATCTTATCACTTCAAAAGAATCTTAAGAAAAAACTCAGCTTGATGAAGATGATGTTGGTTTTCTGTCTTTAACATCTCCTGAGAATCACCTCATAAGACATCAGCAAACCGCAGACATGATATGCGTTGCCAAAGAAGGCAACATAAATCCTACAAAGGGCTTATAACAACGGAGGTACCATTTTGTGCTAAAATGGCAGCAGTTCCTGTGAACCAGCTGGTAACAGTTTGTGGAAAAATGGCAACAACAACCTTTGAACAGTAATTAAGCAGTAAAGCAGGTAAATTGAGCGTAAAATCATTAAAATCCTTCCAAATTTGGGCCAGCTCTTTGGATAAATAAAACGTTTACGGTGCTTTAATATGAAAGCAGCAACTGTATCAATATTTGCTTTCTCCATCAACTGTGCAGAAATGCTGAACACCAGTTTTGCAGGATTTCTTTGGCTTGGAGCGAAATGTTTGGTATCGTTTGCAGCATTTAAACTGAATGTCGACCAGAAAATGTATAACACTGATATTAAAGGCACAATCCATAATCTAAATGTAAACAAAGAGAGTAAACAACTAGACAGACTTTAAATACGAGTAAAACATGCAATCACAGCCAAACCGATTTTACTATGCATTTAAAACTAGACTGTTTGTAAATGCATAGAGCAGCCACTTTACACCTATGCTATTCATGTTTTCTGGTGCCATAAAATATTTGTCTACAGCACTAATGTTTGCACAAAAAAAAGAGCAAAATCCCTAAAAGCTTAGAATTCCTTATCAGAGTAAAACTGTAATTTACATGGGTTAAATTGTGACCGATTGGGGGTTAAACGCCAACCTTATTGATATGCTAAATTACTTTTATCCGTCACAAATCAAAAAAGTCAATTTTGAGAGTTTAGACTGTTTGTAAAGTGCTGACATGATTGTGCACAGACTTTAAACAGGCGACATGACTGAGGTAGAGGTAGGAGGATAATTTCATTATTTTTAAACTGCAGTAATAATGCCAAAAGCAAAACTGCATGAGAACCGTCTGTAATACTGCCACTGAGCTACACTTTAGCTCCTTCATTATTTGCAGATAAAGCTCTGACTTGGCATTTTTTTTAGGAGATGATTATAAAAATCAAGGTTTCCCCTGAGAGCATCTTGGCTGAAAAGGTGCAGCGGTGAATGGGTCGTCCAGAGCTCTACCCCCGATGGTCCAGGAATGCAGGGGCCCCACGGCGACGGAGCCCACGGCGGCCTGCTGACCGATCCTGGAGACGACCCGGTGAACCGCCACCGGCTGCTGCAGCAGAGGAGTCTCAGTGTGGAGGGGAGCGGCTCGAATGTTGAGAGGCTGAAAAGCAGGAGTGGATGATACTCTGACCGGGTGACACTGCTGCGTACCAGACCTGAATATGTGAGCGCTGGTCGGTACAGCTTTGGTGGTTTCCTGCCTCTTTCCAAACGGTGCCTGGAGGAAAACATCGGATGCCTCAGCAGGTTTATGAGATGCAGGAAAGGAGGAGCCGCTGGATGCTGTCTTGCTTTCTTTTCCCGACGTTTTAAAAGGGGCCAGCTGGAAGACATCAGAGGTGACCGGGCTGTTTGAAGGCCGAGATTCCTGGTTGACAGGTATGAAATGAATTCCGGTGGAAGGAGCTGAATGGTGTTGAAGGCTCCATTCATCTGACAGCAGTGTGTGTTGATTATAGACACATGCAGCGCTGCTCTGTTGGATCTTCGGCCTTTGTTTCTCCTCAGTGAGCTGCACAGGAGCTGCAGTCCGAGCTGCTTGCAGTTCATTACTGCTGAGCTCCCTCTGCAGGTCTGTATGTGGAAGAGATGGGACAAAGGTCACATTGGATGATACTGTATATGCTCAAGAGCTTTCATGAACTTTTAAAGGAAGTTTTCTGAGTCCCTTAAATATTCTATTTCTACCATTGATGTTAAATAGAAATTCTTTATTTAAACAGAATCAAGTGGGCCGAACTCTGTGACATTAACAAATTCATGGTAAAGTGTCCTTTAAATGGCACTGCTGAACCCTACCTGTGAGCTCAAATAGCGATACATCAGCTGATCTTTTCTTTACTGAACTTAGAACCAAGATACGTGCTAAGTGTAAGATTATACAGGTAAATAAACTTGTGTGTGATCCCTGGTGGACAAACTCATAATTTAGGGTGACATTGATGACCTTGTAGAACACAAAACCATAGTCACAAAAAATGTTTTAAAAAAAGAAAGAAGGAAAAAGATAAAGTTGATGTTTGGTCTTACCTGAGTAGAATTAAGATGCTATCCAAGCAGATTTTTATTAGCGCAACACACATGTAAACCTCCCTTTCTACATGATGCTACAGTTTAACATTTATTAGATTATTTAGATGTTAAATTGTAACTTCAATGTCAGCATTTAGTCTCTCAGCAAATCAGGATCATTCCATACCAACTAACCCTCCCAGGTCATGTTTTGAATTTATTGAAGTTTGGTTCTCGGTGCTAAATGTAATAATTTTTGTGATTCCTTTAAAGACTTACAAATTGATTATTTTTCATGTGATTGTGTTGAAATGTGTAATGAATATCCACGAAACCCTGAGGATAATTTGCGAATAGACAGTTGGTGCTGCATGTTTTAGATAAGAAATGTTCTACCAGGAGGACATTTGTACAATTTCCTTAATATTTGCACCAGTTTGTACTTACTTTCTTGCAACCTAAATTTAATTCTGTGTAGTATTAATATAGTTCTATCATATCTAGAGGTTGTTTAGTCCTTGCTATATGAAGCTTCTGAGCTTAAAAACACACTTTGTAATGGATTTTCCCCCCAAGATTACTTTAATTTACTTGAAACTTTTTGATGAGAAAGTGTTAATATGCAGTGCAGATATATAAAAAATTTAAAGATGTTATATCACTCCGTCATGATTTAATAGTTTTTGAAAATAGCTTTTTTTTTTGTGCACTTTTCACTCGCTTTAATATTATATTTACTGGTTTCACTTCATAAGTCGGTATCTATCTCTATCTGTAACCCTTTATGTCAATATATTTGCATGCATGTCTGATGAGAAACAGTTAATACAAATTTAAGGATGTTTAAAATGTGGAATATGCCGTACAGTATACATGCCGGTGCATAAATTTCACTGTGTATACACATGAATTTGTCTGTGAAAGTTCTCAGTCATCCAGGTCATAGTTATCCTCGTAGTTTCAATCGTAGCATCTGGACTTGGTTGAGTTAGCTCGAAGACGTTTCACCTCTCGTCCAAGAGGCTTCATCAGTTCTAAACTGATGGGCCTCAATGGGCCCTAACAAACCCCATTGTGAGAGGGAATGACCTAACGACTCGCATAATGAGGGAGAGACAACTCTCACCCAGCAGACTGAGTTTCAATAGTGTTAATGGCTCCTGAAGAGTATAAAATCTGGAACTCCCAACCAGTCAGTTTAGAACTGATGAAGCCTCTTGGATGAGAGGTGAAATGTCTTCGAGCTAACTCAACCAAGTCCAGATGCTACGATTGGTTACATATGAATGGCTTTTGCCTTTTACTGTAAAAACACAATCACGTTTCCAGTAAAGTCTGTTCACCAGGAGATTAAAAACTCAACACGTTGACATTCACATTTGTACTTTATTTGCCATCCCTTTATAATTCTTTAGTTATCTCACAAAAATAGAAGGAGCACACGATATCACAGCTCTGACGCAGGTTTGGGCCATAACGACAGGAGGCGTCTCAAAACACTCAATAGTATCAGATAATCGACAGCTTTCATTTTTGGCGAAACAACAGAGAAAACGAGGGGCTTCTGTTTCACATCAAGGACTCATCTTGCTCGGCTTTACTGATTACAACAGCACAACTGGCGGCTACGGGGAGAAAAGCTCGGGAGTTGCATAGGTTCGAACAGTAACTGCAAATGACTGAGCTGTTCAGTGGAAGGATCATAGAGAGGATGGTAGAAAACGTAAGCCTTCGATTGCACATGCAGCACCTGCAGTAAAAACACCCAAGAGACTGTTGCTTTGAAAACAGCTTCCTCTGTCACTTTTCTGCAGATTTAGTAGGTCCGAAAAGATGCTCTAATTCAAAACACAACTCAAAATACTCTCAATTTGGGGGCCAATAGAGAATACTGAAATGACACAGAAACCAATATTAATCCCATATTACGATGAAAGTTCTTGACTTTTAATTATTAAAGAACATCTGAATAGGTCACTTAGTGCACTGCATGCTTTTGGCACTGATTTCAGATTCTAGGTTTTAAAATTCTAAGTGAATTTAACTTTGTACTACTGTTTTAACTTGAGTCATTCTCAGGAAAACTGCATTTTATTCCATATTACATGTAGGTAAGTGAGATATATCTAATCATCATGTGAAAACCTATGAAGATTTGGGCACTGTATCGGGGTTAAGAAACAATATGTTTATTACTCTAAATGCTAGTTAAGGTTGAATCCTGAATTTTCCAACATAATTACTTTAACTATTCTAGTATATTTTCAGTTGGTCTCTCAAAAACATACTGAAACATTTAGTGTGCTTTTTAAAATCCCTTTTTAACATGACGAAATGAAAAAAACAAACAGGTGAAGAAAGTCTTCCCTCTGTAATCATGCACGGGAAGCGAAATACATTTGTTTGATCCTCCAGAAACATTTATATTGCTGATTGGAGCTGATATTTTCTAACCCTCGACAGCTGACGTGATGCTGTCAGATAATCAAAGCACCGCTACAGCATCCGTGCTGCATCTTCACTCTAAGACTGGCAGAGTTTCCACACTTCACAGAGCCCCTCACACATTACATACCAGACAAGATCTGTTACTCAGTGAACTGTAATATGAAGCGCAGACTTCTAGAGGACAGTGAGGATGGGGAGCAGTAAGCCAATACTGTACATTTCCAGCTCTCGGAGAAAGAGAGTGATGTAGCTCTGACTACCTGAGAGAATTTAGGGGGGGCCTGTGCTTTCAAAGGAGGATTTTAATGACAACGTGACCGTTGCCAAATTTGCAGCAAACAACAACACAAGTAGGCTACTGGAAAACACATCCAACAATTCAGACTCCACACGCACATACATACTGATCATAACACTGTATACCAACACACATGAACATAACATTCAACAACACTGCCATGCTTCTTGATATGAATCCTGTGATCACGAAAAGCGAAACAAAAGCCTTTAAAAAGCACAATTTCAAACGGAACAGGACTAAAATTCAAGCGGTTAAACTCCCACTGTCCAGAAGACTGTTTTGAATAAAAATATAATCCTTCATCAGTCCATGTAAACAAACAGAACACAGGCTCACTTTCTTTTCACAAAGGTGGAGTAAGACATGGGATTCGGCCTAATCTTCCGGGTTGAACAAAGACCAGGGTTATCATCTATACATTTTAATGTACTGACAATTATTGAGTAGATATAACCAAGAAAAAAAACTTTCTTAACACACAATTCCACAAAGAGGAATGAAATATTTATATAGAGTATTCTTCAATATTATTGAATGATTATGGTGTTAAGAATCATAGATATATTTTATTATAGACTAATATTTATTACTTACATTCATTCTCTAACACTCTATTCATATTAACATGTATTAACAGGAAAACAATGTCTCATATATATACATATATATACATACATATATATGTATATATGAGAGCGAGAGAGATTTCACAAGTAAAGCAATATGTTTTCCACAAGTAAAGCTTTATGACAATGACTTCATATATACGGTCTGGATAAGAGCCTGCAGGGGTTGCAGATATCTATTTACATAAATTAGAAGTAAACAAATGACAGGAATGTAGGAGGGATTGCACAATGTGGAATGAATATGTAGATATTTCAAAACAAAAAGTGTGAGCGTGTGAAAATAATTTAAAATGACATGTTAGACTGTTTCTGCAAGTGCCAAGAAATTACCTGAATAGTCATGAATGCTCCGTCTATATATAACTGCTACTGTATTTCTAGTGCTTCCTATTACTGCTTATTATTCAAATTATTTTCATGATTTCATGCATTTTTATTGATATGGCACATTGCTATTAGCACAGTTAAATGACCCCGATTTGTCATTTAATTCCAACACAACCTATTGCTTTCCTCAAGGAACAAAGTAAAGAAAACTAAGCTTAAAATGACAGCAAATGAGAACGGAGCCTTGATTTGAACCTACAGCTTGCCTGGAAAACAAGTTCACACTGAATGTTAGGACAGAATTTGTATGACGTTTTGTTTTTGTGTTACGTTGCCGTTTAGCAGACAGACTTTCACGACTCCACCAGTCAACAGCTTGCTTCTTGGATTATTTTATGGCGCTTCACCGTTGTGTTGTTAAGCTGATTTGTTTCCAGATTGTAACTCGGTTTGATGTTTTCCAGTCTAATCGATAGCAGCTTAAATTGTTAAAGATATTCCATCCCACAGCCCTGACAGAGGTTACATTTATGCAACTGTGCAAATCAGGCTACATGACGAAGTTTCAAAGATGTTCGGCTTTTATAGAAATAAACCTCATTTGAACTAATGGTCATTTAATTTTTTTCTACTGTTCTTCTTTCAAATGTGCAAATAAATCTGGGGAGGAGAATTTAAAAAGGCAAACGACGACAAATTCACTTGTGCACGATAATAACTACAACCACTTAGAACTATGCCTATTATACATTACAACAATGATCTTCTATTGTTTGCTATTAGACATAATGCAGTATTGTTCAAACAAACTGGATAGCTATATTATATCCTGATTGACAGAAGGATGTAATGGTTAAACTTTAGAAAGGATGATGATGATGAGAGTGTATTGGCCACTCTTTCCCAATGGACAATACATGATGCATGGAGACTACAACAAAGAGAAAAAGTGAGTGTGAGGGTGAGAGATGAGAGGCGAAGAGAAGCCAGATAATGCAGTCGATGCGGTGGAAAGGGCAGGAATGAAGAAGCGCCGAAAGGTGACGGACATTTCTACTGTAGGAACTACAATGAAGATGACAGCCAGGGGGTGCAGGAAGCTAGCTATGACAACAGTGTTGATTGTTGTTATGCTATGCCAGTCTATAATCCAGTGTTACAGCTTCTACTGGGGGAGGGGGGCCGCCTACAAGTCGATGAGCTGATCCACCAGCAGCAGCGAGCGGGCCAAGCTGGGCAGGCTGGATTCAGAGCCACCACTGTTACTGCGCGAGTGGCCTCCTGAAACTGGCCGGACAGACAAGGAG
>OMNN01052173.1:0-16803 GCA_900302755.1 Chromis chromis
CCACCCCACCCTCCTCCTCCTCCTCTTCCTTCTTCATCATCAAAATTGTTGTCTTTGTTCACATTGTGCTCGCTCATTCTCCAGCTGTGCCAGGGTGGGTTTGTGATCTCAGGGACTTTCCGTGTCATGCTTTCTCAGACTGTTCCAGAGCATCACTTGAGCAAGATTGCCGCCAAACATTAAAGTATGTCATGCATGTCTGAAAGAAATGGTTAAATCTGACGTAAGTGTCCTGCCTCAGCTGTATGAATGTGTTAACATTGCTGGTGCTCTTGTGTATGTTTTCGTCGGTGAGTGTGTGTGTACGTGACTGTGTATGTTCATGTGGTGCACCTCACACTGCCTTTGTATGTGTGTGCATCTGTCTGCCTGTGTGTGAGTGTGTATATGTATGTGTGTGTGTGTGTGTGGTGGCTGTGAGGTAGTTTTACAAGCAATCTCTTTACTGCTTTGTGTGGTGCACACCTACTTTTACTAGCCTACCACAGTGAAGAAAGAAGGGAACACACAGACTCACACACACACACACACACACACACACACACACACACACACACACACACACACACGCACACACACAGGCCGTTCCAATAAGCGCCATGTGAATGATATGAGCCGGTTGGTTTGGTATTGAGTTCTCTCCGGCTCAGTTTATGAGGAAGCTGCCGTGGGGGAGGTGGGGCTGGGGGGTAGGGTGAGGCAGAGACAGGGGGGAGACGGAGACATTAGTTTAATTGTAGTCAGGGTCGGAGACTAAAGTGAGTCTCTTACTCCATTCTTGTGCAGTGCTCTCTCTCAGCGTATCTTGAACAGGAACAACTTTACTTTCTTTTAATCACCAACCTGGCAACTGCTAATGAAAGACCAGCAGTGTGATGATGCCATTAAAGAGCTGCTTGACTTTAATTAAAAAAGCAGAGTTTCTCATTAACCCCCTGTGTTGCCACGCAGATAGTTGTAGTTTTATTTTGTCCAGTTGTTGTATTATACTGTACATCTCAGAGATTTTTGGGTAAGGAATGGAATTTCAAAAATGTCACTAAGAAAATGTCTTTCCAAAACAGTGTCTTTGTTACCTCAGTTACCAATAACAAATTTTGATTAATAACTCCTTAACCAATTAGGCCTCAGGCTATTTGTTTTAAAATATTGGGGGGGAAAGCATGGCTTTCATGTGAGCAAATCTTTCATGTGAGCAAAGGGACATGTGAGCAAATTTTGACAAGCAGTAAGTGTTTCGGTTCCCATCACCAGGTCAGAATGAGATCTGAAGAACTCCAGTAAGATTTTTTTTTTTTTACTTCTACCTGCAGCTTTTTAGCAATGACTCTCTCAAAAAATCCCAGCTGCAACTTAAAGGAAGTACAACAATGCTACAACCATTTTAATGACAGTAGTTCCGGGCAACCTGTGCACTGAATGCGCCACATTCAGCGGGTTGCATGTTAATAAGAGATACAGTCACTATTCAGGCAGATTAGTGCTTCAGTATTGTTAAAAAGATCACTTTATCAGGATTAAATACATAATATCACCTGTATAGGAAAAATCAAATAACACACAACATACATGATGGCATTTTTGTAGCTCTGTACTTCAAGTAGCCCCTCATTTTAAAAGCAAAACAACACACAACTGATTAGTAAAAGGTCCACCAAAAGAGCTGCACCTGTATATAGGCAGTAAATATATAAGAAAACACACCCAATATTACAAAAATATAGAAAAAGAAAGTGTAACATGATCATTGTAACATCTAAGCATTGAAGGGAGCATACAGTGTTAATGTTGTACTGCACTGTAATCACTATTATTATTATAACTTGTAGGAGTCATTTTTATTTACATACTGTATATTTTTGTGTTGTTTTTGTCTACTCCTTCAACCACCATGCTTGTTTGCATTAACTGTTGTACTTAAGGAAGTCAAAGTTCAGCAGTTTCAGCTCATTTTTAAAGAGAGAAGTCCTTTGGCCGTGTACCACACTACGCCTCACTTTTGTATTTCTGCATAATCTCTGTTGTGCCTTATGTGGAATATTGTCCTATTGTATATACAGAGCTATAGTGGACATTGTAGGTTAGCAAGTGGTGAGCTGAATCATTGTAGATAATATATTGGGATGTGATCATATGTGCACAGTGTTTGAAAGCACACCTCACTGCAAATTTCACAATAGCAGCCGCTCTGTGGATTTTTAAGTATGACAAAAAATCATTATGTAACTATAATTCTGTGAAATGAGTGGAAATTAATACATGTGGAAATAATTGACTGCCTTCAATCAAATATGTAAAAGTTAACAAGCCAAAATAGAAACAATTCTAGTTTTTAAATTGCAGGTAGTAATTTAGAAGCTGTTCAAAATGAACAATAATTTAGTGTTGTGTCAATTAAAAGTATTTTTAGTTCTATTCAATTTAGAATATTTCCAGTATTTTTGCTTCAGCTCATTTATCACAATAATGAACAAAACCTTTAACAAAGTTGCACTGGTAATTTAAGGCCAAAATCGTACTTCATGTGAAGTGAAATGATCTGCATCAAATTAGCTAGGGCATCACAACAACAGTTAATTTTCTTATAGCCAATGAAAATAAAGAAATGTTATAGTTGACATTTTGTCAGAGAAATAATGCATGCTTTCTTTATATGCTTTTCTTTCCAATAAAGGAGACGGTTTCCATTTAGCACGAGTCCTGTTGTTTGTCTAATCTTTTCTTTAAGCCGCTGACTCATACACGAGCACAACTTTATTTGTCTAAATAACATGTGATAAGTGTTGTAATTGTGTGTGAGGTTTGTCTCAGATTATTGTGAGTGTGTTTACGGGTCCTTCATGTGGTTTCGTGGTTTGTAGCCTTCTCCATCACAGGCTACTGTTCTCTCATTAAAAACACAGTTCCCTGCTTCATTTGACCTTGATTGCCTCAGTAATTAGCACCACAGTGTAACTACATATTTGTAAATGACAGTAATGTGATCATGCCTGTGACCTTTTATCCTGCTTCTAGTTCCCTGTTTGACCATTCTGGACAAAATGAACATCTCCGTTATACAGAAACTCAAACAGTAACTCAAATAGTTACTTTTAATTAATACCAGCAATGCACAAGACTTTTAATGCTGCAAGCACAGCTCAAAGCTAATTTCCACGACCAGTGTCTTGGTAAACAGAGCTCTAACGGTAATTTACTATAGGCTACATAATGTGAGTCGGTGCAGTGATCCCTTAAAAATATATTAAGTCCTAAAAGGAAACTTTAAAAAAGTAAAACTGCAACCATATATTTTGGGTGTGACAGAACCAGTTTATGGGCCTGAACATGGGCAACGTCATCATATAGGACTGACTTAGCATGAACAGTTTGATGATATAAATATAGTAGAGTTGTGCAGGGATTAGAGACATTCCTATTAAATGTTCACAGCCGTAAGCATCACGATAACTACTGGAGGAAGTGTTGAGTAAAAACTCTGGGCTGTAATTATACATATGATACAAACTTTAAATTAAACAGGAACTACACTTCTGCAGAATGTATTAGGAAAGACTTATATACTTAAATACTTATATATTTTAAATCATTATTTTAAAGATCAGCTTTCCACCCAACAGGACAATTGTTTAAAAAAAAGCAATAATGCAATATGTGTACTTTTTAATGAGGTTTCCTTAAAAAAAAAAAAAAAGTGTTTATTGTGATTGAACCCAGATTCCACTACAGCAAAAACAATGACATCTCTTTCCTGCATGGGCTATGTATATGTTACAGACATGAGTCAAAAATGGTGCAAAGTGCTTCATTGGGCTTTATTTTTCTCATCTAAAGTAACTATAAAAATATAATTCCACTAATAAGATCTAAAACAAATATGTGTATATATGTTATACTTACATCTACACTGTAGTAGCACAGATGATATTGTCAACCCTGTCGTCTGCTTTTGACCACAGATTCTCACCATGTGTTGTCAAATGCCTGATCTGTCCTTTGCAGTTTTTGCAGATATTCATCATTTATTGCATCAGCAAAACACATGTCATTATAAACTTTTCACGTCTATTAGTAATAGGATTCCTCTATGAGTTTAGGGTTTTTAGATGTAGTAGAATGTAGCAAATTGCAGTGTATTTTTAAAACAAATAATACTAGGAACATGTGTAAATACTGTAAAATGTAAATGTGTAAAATGGGCTGTAAATGCATAGTATTTTAATGTTGCATGTAAACTGCATTAAAAGTTAGACCTGAGTCTAACTGACCAGGCTGGACATTTTAAGAACATTATCCATTTTTGCTTCAGCTATTCTGACATTGAAGTGGTGTCTAGCTGTAGTGTAGTACACCTTAGTGAACAACAGGTGGCAGCACAGATATGTGAGTCCAGCAGAGTGTGGGGGATTCTCTGTGAGAGGCTGGGTTTGTAGACTGGGGAGGGAGGAGTTTGCTCTGCTGTGGGTTTTCTCATTGGTTGAAAGTGGAACATCCCTCACTCAGTTCTGCTCAGCTCCAGGAGATGACAGACAGTGATTCTACCTGAGTGCAGCAGTTTCACAGGTCACTTATTATAAGTGCATATGGTGGTACAGGCCATTGTGACACATTACAGCATCATGTTCACTGCAGAACATGAATGATGATGTGGGGTTCTGTATGTAACAGTACTTGTCCATTTAGGTCACCCTTGTCTGTTCCTGTATAACTTTGATGGTAATTGCTGACTGGATTGGGTTGAATGTTAATATATGTTTGAAATGCATGAAGGTCTACATGTATAAACTGCACTGGAATCAGCAGGAGGTGGTAGGGATGCATGGCAGGTGTACTAAACACAGAGCTCTCACACTAAAGATGGGGGTTTTGCATGATTTAGGTAACACATGCACTTTGGCTAAAGTAAGGGAAAGATGAGGGTTTTTAATTTAATGTAAACCCATCATCTACAATATAAAAACCACTGGCTGGTAAAGTGAATAGCATTGATCATCTTGTTACATTGCAATATTCTGCTGGGAAACCTTGGGTCCTCATACTTGCAGACATGCACCACCCACCTAAACACTGTTCCAGACCAAGCCAACATTGCAACAGCACTCCCAGACAGCAGGAGGGCATTGCTGTGCTGCCACACAATGCAAAACTGCTTAGGAATGGCTCGAGGAACATGACAAAGAGCCCAAAGCATTGACCCGGCCTCCAAACTCCCCAGATCTCGATGTGCTGGAACAAGCCTGATTCACAGACTGGAACCCAAAGCCAGTGTCCCTTTGCCAGATATCACAGGAACTGATTTGGCAGCACAAAAAGGACCTACACAGTATTAAGCAGGTGGTTTTAATGTTGTGGCTGATCTTTGTAAATAAATGTTGCGTTTTAAGTCACTGTGGTTCCTTTTTCTCTATTAAATCAGACCATGACCTTTCCTTAACTTTGACCAAATGTAGTGAATGTCTTAAAATAACTATTTTAAAAAGTGAATCATGCTGTGGCCATTGCAGTTGCAGCCAAATACAAGAATTACCAGTGTTTTCTCATTACTTTAATAGAAAACACATACACACTTATCTCTCCTTCCAGGCATATTTGCTGCTGCAGCTTAGTTGGACAGAAACATAATTTCAGGGTTGTTTAGGCAGCATTGCTAACATTCGTTTCAAGTAAATCTGTCACATTTTAAAAACAGTCGTGCCGTGTCACGCCGAGGTCAGGACCGATACTGACAGTTCACATAGTGCAGCACAGCAATGCAGCACGCATCTATTATGGATAATCAGTTTCATACGAGCAAAAACAAAAGACAGTGTCATTTGTCATCCATAGCTTAAAAGGCCTGTTGCATGCTGCCCTTTGTGACTTATGATAGCAAGAAAAACACAGGTGGAACTACTAACACTAATGGTGGCTCTGTTGGGAAGCCAATCCAGTGAGCCAGCATGCACAGCACCAGGACTATAGACCTGGCTCACATAAAAAGACTGCAGCCTTCATTAGTGTTACAAATTTTCTTTGTTTTTTGCTGCTTTGACATGTCAATAATGTCTGGAAACGATGTGTTCCTTATGTATAGAGAGTTTCCAAAAATGTGATTCTTTTCTCTGAGACACTGAAGATAGATGCAATGCACAGCTGCCCAGCTGTTTTGACATCTGGAAGAAAGGGCTTGAATGCAGAGGAAAAAACTGTGTGTGTTTACGAATTTAGCCACATTAGTGTGGACATGGTTTTAAAGTTTCTGTAAATCATTCACTGATGTGTATTTAATTTGTTCTCCTACAATATCCAATCTGGCAACGCAACATCCACCCACAGCGACCATAGGAGGATGAAACCTTTCTGTTGTTATGTTTAGGCATTCGCAGCACTTAGCGGTTAAACTTCAAGCAGGAGACACAATGTGTTTACTTGGCAACGTAAAAACTTTATATTTAACAGGAACCACAATTCCCAAAACTTAACCAATGTGTGTTTGTTGCCTGGACCTAACCATGTGCAGAACTCCAAATGTAAGTACCACTTTCTGCTGTCTCTCTGGCTTTGTATGCTCTCCAGTACCACCATAAGAATTTTGTGACAAATTTTGGTTTACTCATTTTATTTCGATAATGTATCGTACTTATATTTTATTGCTTTTCTACTAGTCCCTGCATTTATTCTCATGTTATGTCATTTTGCTTTTTTCCAAGCACTATCTGGCACAAGAAGTTCCTTCAGGATCAATAAAGTTTTATCTTATCTTATCATAGCTTATCTTACCTTATATTGGTGGTCTATCTGTATGGTTCACCCTGAATCAGACCCTCCTCCTTGAGCCTCCACTCAGTCAGGGTTGGAAGCGTGTTGGATGCTTCCCTGCTTTGGTGACCTGCAGTAATGAAAATAAATGAAATGGTGCTGACATTTTTTAAGCAATGCCTTATCCTCAACTTGGCAGATTCAAACGCTCTGCTGTTTACCAGTGGGTTGAGATCCTGCCTGACAGAGACTGGCAACCTTCTCGCAGTAACTCTGGGAAGTTTGAACACGTCCAACTTTAGTTTTGTATCTTAAACCTTCTCTATGATGAAGGAAAACTTTGGAGAGAATACTTTATGCAGTCAAAGCCATGTGCTATTGTCACCTGATCCAGCTGAGCACCAGGCAGTGGTCAACTGGCAACCTGTTCCACACTTTCCTTAAGTGTGAAGGACACAGCTGCATTCTGACAACACTGTGCAAATGCTTAGTCAATTATTGATACTTAGCTATTGAGGGTTCTGGTATCTCTGCAAACTTTGCACATGACCTGTGCTTGAACATGGTTTCACATATGTAGCACAGAATTCCAAACAACAATCACCAGATTTACTCCAGACAAGCAGCCCTGATTGTTTAAATCCCCCATCACCCTGTCCACAAACCAGCCAAGAGATTCCAAGAAGGCCCGTCCACGAGTTTGTAGTTATTCATGAGTCTGTGGTACTGGTTAGGATTTGCCTGCAGGCCTGTGGTAGTTAAATGGTTAAAGCCAGAAGTAATGGATTCAACAATTCTCTCACAGCTGGCTGGTTAATACCATAACACATCTCCATTTACTCCTCTGAAAGCCACACTTAAGCATTACAACTGCATTCACTTAAGCAATCGAAATTACATGTCACCCTCAAAAACTCCCAGTTTACCATTTACTTTTATTTTGGTAAACCAGCAGAATTAGTGAGGAATTGCAGGACCACAGTGAATGCTTCTACAAGTGTGTGCTCTACTGTAGCCACTTTGGATAAAAGCATCCACTGACTTCCAGATGTCTATTGTAGTCCGTTCTGACTTTTCTTTTCCACATGTTTGCGTTCAGGATCAGGCGATTGAGAGACACAAGCACAAACATGACACACACTCACTCACTCACTCTCTTTCATACTCTCTCTCTCTCCCTCATGAAGTCAGCCCCACATTTCCTCTCTTTACCACTGGCAATAGTTAGACAGTTGTTAGATGTGGTGTGTAATTGGGTGTTGACCACATACATCATGAGCTCTGTAAAGCATTCTAAATACAAGCTAGCAACTCTTTAAACCCTAAATATATTTCTCTAATGTTTCTATAAAACCATGACTTGGTTTATGTCACCCAGGAAGCAGATACCGAATACTTAAGTCCACTGAAAGCAAAAACAGAATTCACTATTGTAAAGCTCAGGTGGAATTTTAGACATTTGGCCTTTTCACAAATGGCAGCTGATTGTGATCCATCTGGAAAAGACATGTTTTCCCAAATTGGGTCTGGGTTATTTTGTAGAACACCTACTCAGCTGCAGTCAGTACTAGTATATTCTCCACTGCTGTTATCGACATTAGACACATGTATCCTGCAAAGAAAGCTATGTTTCATGGTACAACATATCAGCTTCTGACTGAACTCTCATGCGTTATGGCTATTTTGGGGATCAAATCTTTGACCTTCTGTCTGTAGAACAGCTGACACGACTTGGTGCTCAGCGTTTTCTCTCGTGACCGACGTGCATCAGTACCTGAAGTCTCCTCTGAGACTCCCCTCCTTGTTTTTACATCTAACAGGCTCATTAAACTGAGAAGGAATTTTGTTTTGCTCAGCTAATATGCATCAATAAATGGCAGACTCATCTATGGACAAGGTTAAATGTTACATGGCTGATTGGACCAGTCTGTTAATTAGGCTGCAAGAAATGAAATGCATGACCATCATGGCTCTTCTTGTTGTTACAAGGAGGACAAGGGCAGTACACAGTGTGTTTTACAGGATGACAACTTGTATTTCCTTATTGAGGCCAGTATACTGTGGCTTTGAAATGAAACAGGTGTTAGCTAATGTGCTAATTACATGTGTTAAAGAAATAGCTTGACATTTTGTCAAAAATATGCCTATTTGCATACTTGCCAAGAGTTAGCTTAGCTTAGCATATAGGTTTAGGACCAACTATGCCCTGGAGTCTCTACTAATTACTGCAGGCTAAAGCTACATATTTACCATTCAACATGACAGTGGTATTGGATGTGCTGGGCAAGCTACATGAAAAGCGTAGTTAGCTAAGTTAGCATTTGCTGAACATTAAATAAAGCTTCACAACACCAATGCTACCCACAGAGAAATTTAATAAGCTAAGCTAGACCAATATGGCATAATTAGCTTACTACGAAGCTGCTTTATATATTTATTTTTTTATACAATTACATGTTTTATACTCTTATACACTTACTTTAACAATTTGCTGCCTACAAACAGTGAAGAACACAGAGCTAGCTAGTAGTTAGCTGTTGACAAGTCGGTGATATTAAGGATTAGTGCGTGATGTTATAGTCAGAAGTGCTTCTGCAATCAGCCACAAAATTAAAACCACTGACAGGTGAAGTAAGTAACATTTCATCTCGTTACAATGTAATGTTCTGTTGGTAAACCTTGCATCCTGGCTCATGTAGGTGTTACTTTAACACATACTAGCCACTAGCCACTAGCCAATGCTGCAGACCAGGAACACTGCTCACTTCTCATGGCCCAAGAAACACGAAAAAAGAGGCCAGAGTGTTAATCAGGCCTCCAAACTCTCCAAATCCCAATCTGATACAGAAACAGGCCACACTCACAGAAGCAACTCACAGGATCCAAAAGATTGTTCCAGTCCCAGACACCACAAGACACCCCAAGAGGCCCTGTGTCTAGGCCCGACAGGACCCACATATTATTAAACTCAGCCTTAGTTTTTTCACACAGCACTAAAAGCTTAGTTGTGCTTGTTGCTAAAGAAATAAGACCTTTGTTACTGAAAATCTATTTGATTTAGAAAAAAAAGTGCCTTTACCACCACATCACTCATCAAGTCATCACTAATAGACTTCAGGTATAAGTCTGCTCCTTCACCTCTCTGTATGTTACTGTTTACCAAAATTTTCTTTGCTTCGGGAAACAACAACAACCTTTGAGTAGCAAACTACATGCTGAAAGTCATACATTTTACCACAGTTTTGGATTGTGCAGTGTTCCACCAAAAACAATCTCTCTGTCAACATCTGTCAACAGGGACGTTGTTGTTGGATCTTGCGCTCAGCAGCACCCAAGTAATTGTGATTGGTTTGAAAAAATACAAACAAGCCAGAGCTTCTTTTTTGATCCAATAGCAGAATAATAATGATGTGCAGCCAGACCATCCTCTAGCACTTACACAGTGTTGTAGTTAAACCAGTGATGCTGCTGGCTGTAACAATGCAACTGCCCAACACTGAGTATTAGTGTGTTTCCCAAACTGCCATTCTATTTCATGAATAACAAGAAATTCAGCAGTAATAATGATATTCAGCAGTGAAATTATTACTTTCCAGACAGAAACAGAACCATGTCTGGTCAACTCTCTTCAGATGGACCAGCTCCTCACAGACATAAGGACCTCCAATATGGCCACCAGACAGTAAATTATGTCACATGAAAGCCTTTTATTCATTACTTACTTCTCTACATCCCACCTAAACCAGTTCAGACAGGCCAGTCTGTCTCCCCCTCTACTTACAGCTTTACATGATTATACCACATTATTATCAGAGCTGTATCCTCTGTGTGTCCCGCCGTGCTAAGCTCTGTTCAGACATCCTCACCTGTAATTAACCCCTCTGTTTATTGTCCTACATCATTACACACAGCCTATGAAGAGTCGCTCCTGGTTTCAGTCGGCACAAGAACGGCTATCATGGGGAACACCTGTCCAGGTGAGTTGGAAATCAACGCATGGTGTCTGAGGTTTAAAGGCACACCTGCTGGCACCGAATCAGCTGAGAGAACAGGATTGTGCTGTCTGTCGTTGCAGCTCTGGTACAATGTGGGACTCTTAAGGCCACATTGTCTGAACACAACAGCAGGTTGATGACCAACTGGGTCTGGAATTCATTCTGCTAAAGGAGATGAATTTACCTCACAAAACCACACAGGAGATCATACGCTTCAGTTACAGCTTTGTTTGTTCTGTAAACTTTATATTGATTTGTCATTGAGGCATTACTGTTGGATTGTAAAAGCCTTTACAATGAACACACTCAGTTTTATTATTCATATTTTGATTTGTTCATACACCAGCTTTTATTGCTATAAAACTTTAGGGTCCGACTTTGAAATGTGTGTCGGTTTTCTCTTCTAGCTTTTGTTAGCTGAGAACTATAAAACAGAATCTGATATATCCAAGTCCATTGCTGTTGATGAACACAACACGTTCAAATCTCAGTACTTGTATGCCAAAAATAAAAGATTTAACAATTCAAACATTTATTTATAAGAACCGTCCAAGTCAAACGTTTGGACACACCTAGTCATTCATGTTTTTCATTATTCTTACTAGATTGTAGAACAAAACTGAAAACTTCAAAACTATGAAATGATATATTTGGATTTATATAGTAGGAGAAAAAAATGTAATGACGAAAACATGTTTTACATTTTAGACTCTTCAAAGTAGCCACTTTTTGCTTTGATAACAGTTTTGCACACTCTTCATTCTCCAACCAGCTTCATGAGGTTGTCACCTGGAGCGCTTCCAACAGTCTTGAAGGAGATCCCACATATGCTGAGCACTTGTTGTCTGCTTTTCCTTCACTCTGCGGTCCGACTCATCCCAAACCGTCTCAGCTGGGTTTAGATCGCTGATCGTCGAGGCCAGGTTCTCTGATTCAGCACTCCATCACTCTGCTTCTTGGTCAAACAGGCCTCACAGAGTTTGGAGGTGAGTTTTGGGTCGAAAAACAAATTATGGTCCCATAGTTCGAACCAGATGGGATGGTGTGTCTTTGGTAGAATATTGTGGCAGCCATACTGGTTAACTGTCGCCTTGAATTCTAAATAAATCCCCAACAGTGTCACCAGCAAAACCTACTACACCATTAAAGCTCAATGGTGGGAACCACACATACAAATACCATCCGATTACCTTCTCTATGTGTCACAAAGATACAGTGGCTGCAACCAAAATTTTCACATCTGGACTTATCGTACCGAAACCCAGATTTTCATTGATCTAGTATTCATTCCTTGTGTTTCTTTGTCCAAGCAGTTCCCTTTCTCATCTTGGTCCTTCTCATTAGTGGTTTCTTTGCAGCAGATCAACCATAAGAGGCCTGATACACACATTCTGCTCCCAACAGCTGATGATAAGATGTGTTTGTTGCTTGAACTCTAGTAAGAATTGATGTGAAACCTAATCTAAGGTGCCATTGAAGGTGGGGTAGGCTGTATATTTTCGGCATTATTGGGCAAAACTTTAATAGTGACCTTTCAGCATATTGTAATTCAAGTAGTATAAGAGAAAACGAGACTTCTTCACCTCTTTTTAGCTCCATTTCCAGGCTTTAGAAAATCTATCTTGTGATGGGGAGAACGCAGGATGTGGTGGTGTAATGGTTTAGTGGTTTAGTAGGAGGACTTTCACTTGGGAGAATGGGGTTTGAATCTGATTCTAAACCATAAATCAAGTCACTTTGGCCTGACTGTGTTGTATGTTTTAAGCTTGTGCTTGTCTGCTGGGAGGAGCTTACAACGTAGATGGAAAAGCTGCAGTAAGGGGGCTGTATATTTTTGATATATTATGATTTTTGAGGCTGGTAACTATACTGAGCTCCTCTGCACCAGAGGGAACTCTTGGTCTTGGTCAGTGTCATTGTAGGGTTTTATGGTTTAAGAAAGTTGAAAGTGCCCCTGACCTTCATGTGTTAACGTAATGATGGACTCTTAGTTGTCTTTACTCAGTTGAGTGGTTTCCTTGCTTAAACTTAATGACAGAGTCGAACGCTTTGTATGTTTTGTTTGTGCTTATTGATGGTATTATGGGTTTCGTTTAAGACGTTGGGAATCTCCAGCAATAAGTAAAAAGCAGTAGTACAAGAAGACTGACAGCTGACATCCTGAATTGCCATGTTGAATTAGTTTTCACAGAAAAAAATATCCACTTTAAGGCTGCCTTTTGCTTTTAATGAAACTCTATATTTCTCTCTTTAAAAAAAAAAAATTACATGACTGATGTCCAATATGACCATTGCCATTTAGTTGATTGGAGTATTTAACCCCCTTGAACTCAGTTTGGAGTCTTTTGAGTTTCTGGCACTGTTTACCATTGGATGTGGTGTTCTGACCAAATGGACATGAAGCAATGGCAGAGAGATCATCACATATTTGTGGGTCAGATCAGATTTAGCATCAGATCTGGTTAAAAGCAATGAAGAAAACTTAACGTTGGTACCGTTTCAGCAGCAATGTGCACACACCCATCTCTCTCTCTCTCTACTTTTATAGGAATCACCAGCAAACAGGCTGATTGACTTTTCTGTCCAAAACCTTTTATAGCCGCTGCAGCATTTACAAGACAAGCGCTGCTACACTCTGTGAGATCAAATAACAACCACAAGGCACGAACAAACAGAAAGGCACATGCATTTAAACACACATTCATGCCCGTATGCGTACACGCAGTTTAACAAACTGCACACTCAGCCCAGCTTTTCCCTCCGTCTTTCCGTCCTGCTCTTTATTTCCTTCAAACACACACATATGGCAGCTTCAATCATTTAATCAGTTTATTGCTTCGGCAGCAGTTTGTGTTTTCACTGTAAAACTTCATCAGACCACAGAGAACTAAAACAACTAATCAGTGGTATCAAGGCAAATATGAATTAGGTCAGAGAGGATATTTTATACCACTTAGTAAACATGGCAGATTTATTATAAAAGTGACATTTAAAAGTAGGTTTAGTTCGGATCGAAGTGCATGTTTACCATTTACAGGATATTACAGTATGTTCCCATACATTTAAGTGAATAGAAACAAGAGAAAAAAATTTGACCGGTAATAATGCAAGCCATTATTTGCCAGCTCAGAGTTTAAATTTATCAATACTAATTAAAACATGGGATATATTTAAAGAAATTAAGTTTGTTTATTGTTTTATTAATGTGTAAACAGTAACATCTGAACTCCATACAGAAGATTTGTCTGCGTGTTTATTCAAATTGCAAATTAAGTAAATTGTTTTTAGGCTAATCTGTTTTTCACGCAAAGCTGATTAAGATCAGTGTCGCCTACAATTTATTTTTCTACACAGTATAGATTTCATTTTAGAATTAAAGTTAGATGTGTTATTCATGTATTAAAAATTCTGATAATTCAGTTACGATATTTAGTTTTTTATATTTTGTTAGACAATCCAGAAAACTACAAAATGTGTTGACTCTTTTATTAATTAGTTTAACATCTTTTCAAAAAAAAAAGTGACAGTTTGTACAGTTCATTCCTTCACATGTCCTGACAAAGTAAAACACCATCTTCCTCCCTCTGGTAGTGTGAGTGCAAATGGTGTCCATACAAGAAATTAAATAAAATATTGGAACAGAACTTTTCAGATGTTGAGAAATCAATGAGACGGAGATGTGCAGAATTTGAGAGGTGAAACTCCTCTAAGATTCTCTGTCCTTGGCTCTGGGCGTGATGTCAGCAGCAAGACAAAGAACGCTTCTGTGCAGAGTTTTTATGGATGTGTAACTCATCATTGGATCACTGAACGACTGGTGTGATGTGGGAGCAAAGGTCAGAGACTTAAAAACACCTTATGGACACATTAATGTAAACCTTGTTCAGTATAAAATGTTCAGTCCCAAAGGAAACATCTTGAATCTCATTACCTCAAGTTAAGAACTATTGTGAAATGCATTATGTTCCTTCAGTGAGTAAGATCAGAAGATACATATCAATCTCATATGTTCGTGTCAAGTGCAGAGCTGGAGTCAGGATGTGGTTAGAACGTCTTGGCTCTAACTCAAATTCAACAACCAGAAGCTCTGTAATGATGTTGAATATTGTTTGTTGAATTGTGAGAGATCACAATTTGCAGTATAAGAGGGAGTTCAATTCTGGAAGTAACTAACCTAGCAGCTTGGTGCAGTGACCCTCTGAGAAGTTTCATCTGTCACAGTGAGGTTGCCAGGTTTGCTACAATCATGTCTGTACAGAGACCAAAACCAAAACCTGAGCTCAGCTGCTGTATGTGGCTGCTCTCACTAAAGAAGTTACACACAAGGACTGATAGATAAATCTGCTGTCCCTCAACAAATAGATCCATCATGTAATTCACTTTAAAAGTACTAATTAGAATTTTTAAAATGCCATTTGTGTGCTGGTTCTATTTGGTCCCCTTTGCTTCCAGACTAACAATATCCTTCCTGACTCTAGATTGCACATATGACATTATTATCAATCTTTTAGTCTCACTCTTGAACGAAAAAGAAAGTTAGCATTCTTATTAAAACCAATTTCTTCAAGAAGATGTAGTCTCAGATTTCCTACAACATTGTTTTAGTAAACTTTGTTCATTCAGTCTTGTCAATAAATGTATTCTAACATTATCATATGATGACTGAAACCCTGTTGGAGGCCTCAAATTTCCAATACCAACTAGGAGTTTAATGTGGTCTTGAATCATATGTAAACAACTATGACTCTACTCTCCGTACCCTATAACCAAAGGTGTCAGTGAATGCTACTTAAAGCTTTATGACTACAAATAAATAAAAACAGTAGTTATTATTGTTACAGCAGAGAAAAACCAACTCTCAAAACCATAATATGTACAACAAAATCTTGACTTGTGTTTTTACAGACTTCAGCGTGTCCCTTTGTGTGTGTTTTTTCACCTAATCTAAATCTGAATCATGTTAATGACATTGCCACAAACTAATATATGCATACTCATTGTGGCCATGTACTGTTTATGTCTCCATGCCAGAGGGAGCTGTTGAAAACATCCTTGGTTAGGAATCAGGCCAAAAGAATCCCAGAGAACAACAACATCTGTAGTTGAAACTGACAAATTGGAGCATTTAGAAGGCACTTGGTTTACATCAAAGTGCAGAAATGCCAGTTATTCTGAAGAGCTGACCACCAGATGTAAAATATGGAAATGTGACGTGAATCAGAAATCAGAAATCAGAAAGGCAACAAAGTCAAAAATGGAGAAAATGTTCCGAAGCAAAGTTAACTTCAAAATGTAGTGATGTCAGAAAATCGGTTACGAAAGTATGAAGTGTTCAGGGATTATGTCAGAATATATCATCTATGTAGAAGAGCGGAAAATGAGGAGCATGTGGAGGTTGGGGTGCTGGAGGGGTGTATAGAGCATCTGACGGTCAAACTTTAGCCAGATGGTCTCACCATTGATTTTAACATCAAATTCTATGTAAACATCAAAAGAAGAAAGCTCTAAAAGGATGAATCCAGTCTCTAATAATATGTTAAAAGAAGCCTGTCTTACACACTCAGCACAAGGAGTTTGAAAGACATGGATCTAATTAAATTGCATTATGGGAATTGTAGGATCCAGTGTTTTTTCAGCTTGTTCCTGCTAAGTATTTAGAAAGTCTGGAAATCTCAGACGCATCTGTTTCCTATGAGTTACTAACTTTGTTGGAAGCTCAATACTGAACCTCTGCAGTAACCTTTCAATGCAGATATGCAATGAACAATTCTGAGCCTTGATTAATCATAATCTTTTAAAACTAAAAATGTCAAAAAGCATTATTTCAGCTCTACTGTTCACTTTTTAAAACTGTAATTATCTGTCCCCATCATTGCACATTATCTAATCCTTAGTCGTGTTTCTGTTGCCCAGTCTTAACAATCCTTTTTTTTCCCTTTTACTACAACCATGATAATTTACACAATACTGTAATGCTAGGTGCAGATATTGCAGAAAAAAATAAACAACAGCAAAAAAAAATTCATTATCAATTCTATCTGGCAATGGGGTTGAAGTAGCATTTTTTTCC
>OMNN01052174.1:0-14267 GCA_900302755.1 Chromis chromis
TTAGTCTTGTATAGTCAGACCATTCTCTAGTGTTGACACAGCGCTGTGTACAATTGTCTGGCTGCACCTCATTATCATTCTGCTATAGCAGGAAAAAAGTATGTTTTTTAAACTAGTAACAATTATGTTGGGTGAGGCTAAGAACAGGATGCACTGATAGTGTTCACTTAAATAGTGTTTTATGAGATAAGATTTATGTTGGTGGCACATTTGCAAGCAGGAGGGAGGTGAGTGCTGCCAATAAAATGTATAATTCACCATAAAGCTGACAGGGCTACTTTACTGCACAAACTAAACTTTTGGCAAAACTTGAAATTTTCAGCATGTAGGTTGCTGCTCGAAGGTTGTTTCTCGTAGTGAAGAGGAATTTTAAAAACAGTAACACGTAGACAGCATGAAAAACACAGTCAATGGCACAATTGTACCTGCAATCTACATTCGGTAAGTCAGACTATCAAAATTGTTACTTTATCAACTGATTAGCTCATCAAATAATCATTGCAGCCCGGAAAAGAACAATGACTAGATGCACTGTTGGCTATACATGTTAATTATAATTAATCACTGTACTATTCACATTTATGCAGAAGAACACCATCAGATACAAACATTGTCTTTGGGCTTTTCTAAAATCATTGAAACTAGCATTTAAAAAAAACATTGAAAGTGCTAGTATTTCTCTTACTGCTTTTTCTTATACATCATGTGCAGAAAATAAAACGTGTTCAGGTAGAAGCAGAAAACAAGCTTGCCATGTGTAAACTGCGTCAGTATGATTCCAGTCCACCATCTGGTTTGGTTGATAAATTCACTCCCCTTCATGAAAACCATCCCATTTGGTCACCGGGGGGAAGAGACAGTGTGAAAATCTGACATGTTGTATTCTGTTTGAGGATTGCATTAATCCTCAAGTCATCCTCAAGTCAACCTTCTCCACGTACGGAAGATAAATATTGAACAGTCGAGCAATACAGAGGAGAGAGAGAGGGCAGGTACACACACGTACTGTACACACACACATAGACACACATGGGGAAAAGAACAAACTTGTTACACTTCAGAGGGCACACACACACACACACACACACACACACACACAAACACAAAAACACACTCGCACTTGTATCTGGGATGAAAGCTGATATCAGGCCCTGTTTGCAGCAAGGTGAGGTAGGGGACATACTGTCGAACTTCCTTAACACCACAGACCTGACAACACCACTGGCTGAGAAGGTAGACAGCTTCTCCCAGTACACGCTTCAGCTCTTTTTTCTCTCCTCCTCGCACACATGCACACGCACACACAGAATCCCTGACCTCTGTGGTGTGAAATGGAGGGCTGGGGAGGGAGGTGGGGGTGCAAAGTAAAGCGAGAAAGCTGTCAGAAGAATGCATCCAACACACACTTGACAGGATGGAAGTTCAGATGCTAGCCCTCATCATGCAGGCAGAGCACAAGGGAGGAACGTCTCAATTCAAGCGATTCGGCAAGCCGAGCACAAATCAAGGCACATTCTCCATATGTTTGCCACGTGAAGCGATACTTCTGCTGAGTCTGTGAACATAAAAATCCCATCAGCGGTGATGGTGGAATAGTGTGAAATTTGCTATTATGCCTTTTACTATTTTAATTTTTCCACTGAGGAGGAAAAAAAACAGAGTTTTGAAAGCATACATGAAGTCTTCTCCTGATGAATACTTAGCTCTGGGGTTTGTTTGTGTATAAATATTGAAAACATACTCTACTGCAATGATAGACTCTTTAGTCATGATTAATGGTATCCAATCAGATTGCTGCACAGCGGCTTTTCACCACCCAGGGGTGTCTATGGAAATTATTTTCATATCGTGAAATTGATACCCACTCTCTTCTCCGCCTGCCTTTCCCTGTACATCTGACCTAATCAAGTATACAAGATGAATATGGGCTGGTCATGTGATTAGATCTTGATCGTGTTTACTCTGTCTCTTTCTGCATTGCAAAAGATTGCTAATCAGCAGTGAGTTATGGCAATAATAACCAAGCTTCCTTATAATAAGGTAATCAATTCAATCTACTGTCAATTGGCCCAGATTAATGCGACATCTTCGTTCCTCATAGGGGGGCCATAATTGAAGATTTCTGCAACTATTGACTTAGGCTGAGTAAACATCTGTTCTTTAATATTCTTTGTTGAGTGCATCCATTAATTATAATTGTGCCCAATTAAGAGAGTACATATTCAGAGGAATATATCGAGATTCAGTTTCTCTGATGAATGAGACGGCGGCTCTCTCTCTTCAACATCAATTACTTTTTATTTCCACCAGCACCTCTTCCCCCAGCTCTTTATTCTTTTAAAAAATCCAGTATAAACCCTCTCGAGCAAGTGAACTCTGATCTTGCAGCAAAGGATGAAATTTTATTACCAAAACAATCACAGAAACCACCTTTGACATTTGCACAACAGATGCCCATTGTTAAGCCCAAAGGAAACTCTGGGTGTTGGATTTCTATCGAACACCCACATGCTTGGCCTTTTCTCTCTATGGAAATGCTGCAACACTGACCCTTCGGAGACCCTCTTGTGGTTCTGTGGGTAAGGGTAGCAAAGAATCTGTAGCAAAAAAAAAGAGAGAGGAGAGAGAGATTAGAGGCTCTCTCTTGCCTTCAGAGTGATGCAGCTCTCTCTGAGGAGAAGAAACCAGAGGATGGGGTCAAGCAAGGATATTGAACAAGGCTTCAGACAAGTCTGAATTTCAGGATATCTATGCTGACATGAAACCACCAAATTAAATTCAGTGCAATTGAATCCCCTTTCTGTGCTCTAAAACTCGCTCTCTTTCAAAGCAGGCAGAGAGGAAAAATCAATAGCGTATGTATTGATATTAATGTTCAGCATTATGCGTCCAAATGAAATCATAGCAGCAGAGAGGAGCATAAGGCCTTTATTAACAACATGCACTAAAATCAAATTACCACCTAGTTCTGTCTCTCAGGTGGCCTTCCTCCAGGTAAACCAAGCTGTACTGTTTACCTCCCTAACAACTGGACTTTTTCTGGAAAGATAAGCCTGTTGCACTAAACTTGTTGAAGTGGGAGTTAGCAGACGGAAAAGCAAATCCTCCTCAGTCTTTCTTTCATTTATATCCCTCTGAGATCCCCCTTTTTTAAAGCAACTCATCTCATAATGCAAAGCTATGGGCAATGTGCACAAGGTCCGCTGACTGAAGCAAGGAGTTGAACAGCTCAGCACTCTGTGTTCCCAGGCTTTCTTTGTAATCTCTTCCTGATTGGGCTTTTACTTATGTAGTTATACGCAAAGCAGCCAATACAGAATCAATGGATTAATTCGCACAAGATGTTCCATTTAGATGACAAATCGGGCCTCTGTTTCCACATTATCCTCAAGCAAACATAACATGTGCATCATAGTCAGTTGCTTATTGAATTAGGGTAATTCAGCAAAAAGCAAATTCTAGTTTGCATATTTTTTTGTTCAACAAATACCACAAAATGAATCTTTTTGTAGCACTTAGACAGCAAATCGGTGTCACCGAGATGACAAAACATGCTTTTGCAAAATGTAGCTTTTAGATTACCACTGCAGCTCTCTGCGAAGCGCCACTGGGGCACACAAGCTCCCAGTTATGCAAAAAGCTTGACAGCAGCTGAGAAGATGCATTTAGTTAAAAGGGGATGAAAGAGATGAAAATTTAACTAAATGATAATCTAGGCAAAAACTAAAAGGAAACAGACAACTTGGAAGCATGTGCAGGCTATTAGTATTCACTCGAGCAAGGCAGTTGGGAGTCAGACACATTGGAATAAATAAAATCAGACACATCCTCAAACAATTCAGACAACATGCAAAGCCAGTACATTTAGCAGCTCAGAATTGAGCATGTGCTTATCTGATTTCACTTCTTAGTGCATATTTAGATTTTTTTTTTTTTTTTTAAGGATTGAAGAAGTGCTTGTAGTCATGTTTGCTTCACTGACAACTGATAGACCTGAGTA
Organism: Chromis chromis; assembly: GCA_900302755.1. Taxonomy (NCBI): domain Eukaryota; kingdom Metazoa; phylum Chordata; class Actinopteri; family Pomacentridae; genus Chromis; species Chromis chromis. Next base: position 4,001 of record OMNN01052174.1, read on the forward strand.
GCTGAGACTGATGGAAACCCTAATTAACATATGGTGAAGTTCCTTAGAAAACCTATGAATGACATCCTGGAGGCTTCCCCATGTAACACGAGACAGATAGCATGTCTACTTGTATGCAAAGCATGAAGGGGAATTGGAATCTGATCTCAATAAAGGAGATTGACTTTGACTTGCAAGAGATGTGTTTCACATTCAAATATAATCCATACATACATGCAGCTGGGAGAAAAAAATATACTGCTGATGATATCCTGAATATAAGTGTTCATCATGAGCTTTTTAAAAAGGAATCGTATTTCTACATCATTCATTCTCATTTTCCACTAATTTAATGCTGATTGACCACCAGGGCCCTAGTTAAGATGTGACATTTACCACCAGACATTTATATTTATCATGTTTACTATCTTGCTAATTGAAAAGATGCTTTTAAAATGGATTCTTGCTCAGATAAATGTGAAATTGAATCCATGTCAATCAGTCCACTGATGTGGTGGCGGATGAAGAGGACTCTTCACCCTCCATCAGATGGCTGACAGATTACAATGAGAACATGGGCGATCGTCCATTAGGCCTTCTTCAGACCAGTGTTTGGTGCTTATGAAGCAGGGCGTTCAATATTCATACCAATTCTGAATAAAAGCATGAACTTGTCAGGCCTGGATGCATTTAAATATTGAGTAGCCTTCCATCATTTCTTTCCTGAGGCCAGCTCTTGAGATGAAAGGTAAGAGAGAGGAAAGGCCAGGTCTGGTCAAGCGATTTAAAAGTGCTGATATCTGCATCCCTTTGAAAATCAAATGCACTTCCTTTGTCATCGTGGGCTCCATCTTTGATATTTCTTCCTTTCTGTCACCATGATGCTCAGCTCTCAGCTGTGTGAAAGGTAAAATGGCTCCAATAACAATGTTAACCGACTATTTTCACGTCCATTTGATCCGAAGAGGCAGATGCTAGAAAGATATCTACTGTGCTGAGCTTCTAAAAGAAAGGTTAGAATTGAAGCAAACCTGGTACTGGATAAAAAAAACAAAAGTGAGAGTGACAGTCAGTGTATTAAGGAGAATGTGCCACAACAGTTGTGTACAGTACCACAGTTGTGTAATTTCTGGTTGAGTTTTGACCAATTAAAGCTGCATTAATTGATTTTCTGGCCACCTTAAGTCAGCAAAAAAGGCTGAAAAACAAACCTGACACATCATCATCTTTCAAAGTTGTATTAGAAACCACCAGAAACAGCAACAATAACATTTGCTTGGGGCCTGAAAAAAATCCAGGCTCTTTTAGCTCCAGTCTGGGCTTAGTTAACTCCTACTGGGGCAGTGCAACATGTTGTTCAAGGGAGTTAGAACAAAACAGGCCGTTTTCAAAACTTCTAGCAGGACTATGTCCATTTAACAGGTTTGTAGAGCTATTGAGGTGCAACACATAACAAATCTATATGATTTTTACACTTGTAAAGACCTCCTTGAAACACAAGCATCTTTATCATAAATCATGCATGTTGGTTATTTCATATATTTATTATACGTCTTCTGGAAATATGATTTAACCATTTCTTTACAATTTTTGATGTGTGTTTTCGGTTACTGTTTTGATTGAACACTCAACTGAGTCCAAGACCAAACCTTCTGGCTGATGATTTTAGGTTTTTCTGAAGAATGTATAGGTAAGGCTCCTTCTTCATTATTGCATTTACTTTGTGTAAAACACCAGTTCCACTGGCACCAAAACAGCCCCAGAGCATAATACTACCACCACCATGCTTTATGTTAGGTTTGGTGTTTTAGGGGTCAAAGGCCTCACCTTTTTTCCTCCAAACAATTTTTCTGCTCATTGTGGCCAAATAGTTAAATTTCAACCTTAAGGTGGTTCTTCTGAGGAAAGGCTTCCATCTTGCACAGCAGCTTCTCAGCTCATGGTGATATGAAACACACTTGAATGAGACACTGACAGCTGTGTTCCAGCAGCTTCTATTTCATTGCAGACCTGCTTTTTGGTGACTCTTGGTTGACCTTTGACCATCCAGACAATTGTCTCTCAGCAGCAGGTGATTGCTTGTGTTTTCTTTCGGATTATGGCAGTGACACAACTGTACCGTGCACTTCATACTTAACGAACAGTTGTCTAGACAGTTGATTTTGGGATTTGTAGCTGCTTTGAAATGGCTCCAAGTGACTTTCCTGCCTTCAGATCTGTGCTGAGCTCCTCAGACTTTCCCACTGTAGTGTTTTTGGCTGAGTCCAATGAGTGCATTAAATGTGCCTTAGTTAAACTGGCTCAGAGAAGTCAGCAGCTGTAGTCAATCGAAATGACTAATGAGAAATCAAAAGGCCATGCCATTAAGAACATTTGATTAACACAACTTTCTACATTACCAAAACTGATCATTTAAGTTGCTGTATGTATATTTTTGACCCAGCAGATTTTGCCATATTTCCAGAAGACCTATAATACGTCTACGAAAAAACAAAAATGCATGATTGCTGTTTGTGACAAAGATCCATCATAGAAAATTAAGAGTTGTAGGAGTCATCGGAAACTCAAGAGTGCCATGATATACATGGTCGTTACAAATGTATACAAACTTTCGTTCACCACTGTATACACAATAAAACAGGCTACCGAGCTAGTAAAACACACAGTCCCGCTATGCCCGCCCATTCTGTAGAACATAACAGTCTGACTGCACCACACCATCATCTTATCTCATTTCACTAATTGCATATCCACGACTCCTCTCCTCACATTTTAGTCCCTCCCACCAGAGTCGAGAGCGGAGGAGAGGAGAAAGAAACAGGAGGAAAGGGGAGTCAAGGCAACAGGTATTTAACAAAATGAAACATCATCACCTCAGAGCCATCAGCGTAAAGCAACGTCAACTAAACAAGACATGTGGCACAGCTGTCACCTGTCCTTTGTTTGTTATAACTTACCATGGGACTTTATGATCTCTGTCAGAAGAGCAGAACAGTGTTCATGATAACTTACTGTATACATTTACTTATAATTCAATTCACAATCTGACAGAATGTGACATGGATGTATGGATGTTGTACATTTGTTTGTTTGTTTTTATTTAACACATACGTGCCTAGAAGTATAAAAGACACACAAGAGAGTACTATATAAACAGTGAGTAACATATGTGAGTGACATAAAGTATGATTAAGTGATATATATAAAACAAACACATTTGTCCGTCTTGCTGCCGGCATGGTTTGTATGTACTGTATATTCCAGCTGTGTGTCGCCTCTTTAATGTCACTGGTGCTGAAAAGACTTTGAGGTCACAACGAGGATACACCTGTGCAGCCTCGCTCATAGCTCCTGTAACAACCCTCCTCGACCCTCGAAGACCCATTTTAGGGATTTAGGCCTCCATTGTGATGCCGCACCAAGACTGATTTCCAGGTCACGGGCAGGACAAACTGGAGGACTGACAACAGAGGAGATGAGGCTAAAATTTGTGAAATAAGACAAGCCTTCTTATTCTGCTATAGTGGAAAAATGCTCTGGTTTGTTTGTACAGTGTTTCTATAAACCAATCACAGTCATCGTGGCCGGGGCTAAGCAAAGCCTTACTAAAACTTGAAATGTTCAATGTGGTAGATAGCTGCCCGGAGGTTGCTGTTTCCTGTAGCAAAAAAATAGTAGCACACAGATGGTGGAAGGAGAGGACAAAGCCACATCAATTGAGTGGCAGGTTTATATCTGCATCCTGTATCAGGCGAGTCAGACTAAAACACCCCTCACTTGCCTGCTTTGATGGAAACCTGTCTTTACACAAGTGCAAACTTGCATTGTATACACAGGTATCCGTAATGGTGCACAGTTGTCAAATAAAATTAACTCTGCTGTGCATGCGAGTTTGCATAGCGCTGCGCTGCATGTGCACTGTGTTCATCGCAGCGACTAACCGTAGTGCCGTGGTGCAGGCCAGTGAAAATAATGGGTTCAGAGTACAGTGGTGCTGTTGCCACATTCTGTGTCTTTGGCGAAATCCTCGATTATGTTCACCAGGTAGTTGCAAACTTTATCCAGTGTTGGGCAGGTAGCCCACAGCCAGTACACAGCCAGGTTTTTGTTGAAAACAGCTGCCTGCTGTGTGTGGAAATGATGCTCGCGAGAGCTAAGTGTGTGCGCTGGAAGGGCAAAACAATGATCCACAATTGACTGAACACTCCATAAATCTGAGGGGAACTGCAGCGCTGGGTGGTAATTCTCTGTGGAATTGGGTAAATGAGCAAACTCTTTCATATTCACATTGATCTAATCCATTATTGATATGGAAATATTGATTAGTCCAGCTTTGAGCAATATTTATGTAGGATATTTTGGTAAACATTTGGAAAAACTGTGATGCTTAAAGCCACATATTTTGCTTTATTTAGACATATTTCACAAAAGTGCAATGTTATAAGACCAAAAATGATTCCTATAATTTACAAGCTTACAAGCCAAAGGAAAGCTACGAAGTGTTTTGAATTCGATCTATAGTTCTGAAAAAAAATTGGTCCCTCTCCTATCTATTGTTTTTCTTTATTTATTCCTTTAAAAAAAAAATCCTACTGATTCTTTTATAGTTCCACAATAGTGGGGATTATGAAAAAGCAACATTGCTGTGGGCTGTTGTCAGGATTCACACAAGCCAGATTTCACTTGGGAGTAGAGCATTTAAAAACACTTTGTGTTTTGTGGCTCCTTTCAGAAAATGAATGACAACCTGGATGACCACAAACACTGTCAGACCATCTCTTGTGTAAAAAAGAAAACAACAAAAGAAAAAAAGAAAAAGGAGCTGATCTGGGATTTGAAATCTTTCAAACAACCGAGGCGTCCCGCTGCCAGAGCATCATTTTAGGATTTCCTGGAATACTGTTGTAGACAAAGATCCAGCTCATCCAGAATGACTCAGGCCTTCCAGGGGGGCTGCTCCATAATCAGAGGGCTTGCCAGCAATCCTAACATGCCATCTGGGATCTGGGCACAATGATTTCCTTAATGACAATCTCAGCACGGGGATGAAGAGGTCAACTGGGACAAGAAGCAATGGGACTGTCTGCCAGGACAATGGTCCAGAGGAGGTCTCACCAAGTGCCAGTCCAGACCCATCAACTCTCATGAATAATGCTGGATTGCTGCCTTTGGCCATTCTCATGGCAGGAGATGGTGTGTGGAAAACTGTCTTGTCGTGTGTGTGTGTGTGTGCGTGTAAGTGCATGTGTTGTGGCAGCAAGTGTGAATGTGGCCTGCACAAGTGTATTTGGAGGAGTGGTTAATTGGTGCCTCAGGTGAAACTGCAGACATATTGTCAAAGCTGTGAATCCTCAGTGGAACGGACAAGACAGCAGCTATTCTGAGCTGTCAAACTGGACATGTCATGACTGGCGACGCCACTGGGACCGGCCAGACACAGAGAGGACGCGTCTCAGTGTGTCTGCAGGCTCAGTGTGGGTCTGCCCTCCCCGGGTCTCCTCTCTGGTGGTATATACCAGCACCCTCCATCAAAACAACTCCTCCTTCAGAGCTTAAGATTTGGCAGATCACTCCTCAAGGCACTCCATAATCTACACAGGCTTTGTCAAACCTCCTGCACTTCAGACACACTGTCACAACTTAAGAGCTTTGCATCTGTCAGATGCTTTAGTGAAGTTAATAATCTGATTTAGAGTGAGTTCAAGTGACGTGTGTTTGAATGTAGTTTTGCAGAATCATCCATTAAATGTTAATAGGAAAAGACTGGCTGATTTTTTTTGTTTTTTTATTCACTTGAAAAAAATGAACACTTTTGCGTTGGTGGGACTTCGAGACCTTGACATTGATAAGACTGCTTCGAAGAATCATTAAGTAAGTTTCAAGAACTGTGAGCCTGAGTGGGCAATGAAATCCGGTGAAAAATGTCAAAGAAAGAGTTCACCGTCTAATATGTTTGAGGTTTCATCGCATTTATGTTCTGAAATATGTACACGCATCCTGTTATAAATCTCTGAATATGCTGTGATTTAATACCTGCATATCAAAATATTCCAACAGGAAAAGCAATTTGAGAGCAGCATGGATATTTCCAGAATGACATTTTAAACTAAGTGGCAGTCGCTTTTATCATGCTTGTACCATGATCACAGATTTTGATTGGCTGAAAGGTGTAGATTAAATTTTAATAACAGGTTTTTTGGCCTGTAAATAGCATTTCAGTGAGAACCTCATAAATGTAATTTGGAATGTGTCATAGTTGAGTGAATCTGGAGGTCCAAATCAACAGGAGGAAGTGGAATTAGGACCTAAATGAGGACCTAAATAACATTAAGCTGGTAGCCTGAGCCTGAGGGACCGCTACAGGGTAAAGCAGAGGAGACCCAGGAGGAAATACGACCAAAACAGCCCAGAAAATAAAGAGACATGGGGAAATTAGAGGTAAGACGGAGACGGAGCAGAGAAAGGCAGCCTGTGTGTTAATGCGCTCTGTAATCTCTGCTGGACAGACGGCTTTAATAATATTGTGAAGCAGAATGCATCGCTGTGTTCTCTTCTTGACTGATAGCAATCAGCAGTTGTTTCTGCTTTTAAAATGTGTCATTTGCTATAAAATTCCTGGCCAAGCCTATTGTATAGCAAGATGTCGCCTGTGCAAACAACAGAAGCTCAAGGGGGCTCAGGAAACAGAGTTTATGACATTTAAAACAAGAAATTAAAACATCCTTTTTGTGCAAATTACCAGATGGTTTATTTGGTATTTTAAGGTAACAAATAAATAAAAAGAATTAGATTTATGTGACATTTTGCTGGCAAGTGGTCGTAGTATAAGTGGAATAATATTATCGCTTAAGTGTTAGAAAAGCTAATAAATACAGGTTTTAATTTGAGTGAGGGAGAATAAAAACATTAGGGTGGAAACAATTACATGAGGTCAAAATGACCAAAAGACATGCAAAACAACAAAAATTACCATAAAGAGATGCAAAGTGATGCAACAAAAGACTTGCAAATAAAGTAAAAGCAGACGTATCGTTTCATTATCAAAAAAATCAGGTTTTAATTCTTAAGTACATTTTACAAAAAGCACCACCCATTTCTTTCCTCAAGTTAAAGAGAACATAATAATCTGTATTCCTACCACAAAAAATAAAATGGTTTCCAGGGACTGTGCCTGCTGCCAACATAACCACCACTCTGACTCCATTTTCTCAAGTATAAAGTAACCCCGCGTTCCCTCCCAAAGGTATTGAAACCCTGCATAAAAATGTTCTGTTACAATGGTGGCTGCCAACAGTGAGCTCAGCTTTCTCTTTCCCCCTAATGCAGCCTGCAGTTGCCACAATAACTCTGGTGTTACAGGCGGAGCTGGGACAGCCGCGTGGCCTTGTGCACACCCCGCTAATTCACTATTTGTTTGTCCTGGCAGGGATACATTCAGTACACAATGTACTCGAGCTGAATCAGGAATGGATCGATATGCTGTTGGCTCCACGAACAGGATTTAGCTCCAATTAGATCCAATTTCCAGGTGTCAGGCTTGAGATTATTTTGTTTTGACAGAGTTTGGAAGGGAAAACCAGCAGAAATGCTAAATGAGGGAGCGGTAAAACACAGAGCAGGTCCAGGATTATCTCCCACAGTAACTGGATTGGGCTTTTTGGTTGAAATTTGAGGTTGCTGAGATTGATTTCCTCCTCTGCAGAAAAAGTTCAAAGAGGGGAAAAGTTTCCTTTTCATTTCAGCTAAACCGCAGCGTTTGAGGGAAATTGTGGTATGCCCAAGTACGTCTTGTATAAAGCAAATTATTCGCACTGACAGCTGATGATTTTATGTCGACGGCGTACCCGACTCTCACATCTCACTCACTGTCCTCCCATCTCACTACCACCAGTGTCTATTACCTCCTCTCTCTCAAGGCACTCAGGCTTTCACTTGCTATTGCCGGTGTAGAAACAGCAGAACACAATCATTCAGTTTTTTTTTTTTTCTTTTTTCTTTCTGCCTTGGGTGAACACTCCAATTCCCTGTATGGATGGAGACCATTACAGATCAGACAGTGCACGGGGGAATGTGTCACGCTGGATCGTCAGCCCCGAGAGTCACAGGTGGACACGTGACACGTCATTAAGTCTCAGCTCTGTCCCCATGTAGGAGGGAGTGCCCTGGGTCAAATGGAGACAGTGACTGTAGAAGTGTAGCGGAGACAGACAGCGATCATAACAGGCCTAATGGGCAGGACTAATGGCGCAATGGGCTCCAATTACAGGCCTCTCTGACAGCTGCTCACCACGTCTCTGGCTTCACCTGCACTGGGAGCGCCCGGCAACCGATGGCCGGCCTGGTGAGGACATTGTTAGCTCACATAGAGTTATCTCCGCTGAGTCCCCGCAGGAAACGATGGTCCACTGCACACAATTTAAGGGCCTTACTGTGCACGGAGGACTTTTGCTTTATGAGCGAGAGGGCTGTATTCTTTATCTGCGGTTGACAATCTGAGAAAGAAATTGGGATAATATTGGGTCACAAGACATTTTTTTCCCCTTGGGCTGTTTTAAAAAAAAAAAAATTGAGCAAGGGTTGTATTGCTTCCTGTCCTTTCGGATATTTGTTATTGAGCAAATTCAGAGGCGCGTCATCATTTAGGTTATCACTAATGTCAATACGTCTGGAGAAAGCATGGTTTGGAGCCATCGGTTGACAGCGAGGATACATCACTGGATATTATTTTCCCAGAGCTCCAATCAAAATATTAATTATGCTGCTGTGCTGAGCTTCGCAGCTTCAATCCATCTGCGAGGAGTATATTAAATAAAGACTAGGTCCTTCCTTGGAAACCCCACCCGCTAATGTTCCCCAGCATTATGCACACACATTTGTCTTCCAGGAGGGCAGCTTGTCCCAGTAGTGAATTACTCTCCAGCGCTTAAAGAATATTCATTCACTTACTGCTGGAGAAACCTGTCTGCTTCCTGCCCTTCTAAATTGCTTCGGATCATTATCGGTGATAGAGAGGGTTTTTTTTTTTTCCCTCTCTGTGTATTGGCAAGAGCTTTGTTTACTGTATGTGTTCAACTAAACACTGTAGCTCAGCATTTGTGTTGATGGATTAAAGCTTGTTACCATGGCAGAAGCCTTTCAGGCCATCAGCGAGGCACGACACTCTTAAAGGCATTAATCTTGTGTTTTGGCGAGAGGCAGACTTGTTAAAAGGAACATTTTGGTTTACTGTAAAACTTAAGGGTTATTTTTATACATACTGGCCATTTCTATTGGTTTGGATAATTATGGAGGCAAAAGCAAAAAATGAGCATAATGGAGAATATTGTTAGTGATCCTTGCACCTGATCTGTACTTTTTATCTCTGCCCCAGATCTCAGTGATTGACATAGTGAGAACATTGTGTCTCTTGCATAAACCCCTGACTCAAACCTTGAAGATAAATGAAAATAAAATGTGGCATCACCTTTTAAGTTTCCTCAAGAGCAGTTTTGAAATTCAGAGTGGTTCCTGACTCCTCCTAACTCCTAGCTAATTCAAAAATGAGCAAAGTGGTGACGCATGAGAGGAGCTGAGGTGGGCCATGGACCGTCCAGTGATAACACCCACCAATAAATATGCAGAACATTAAGTGTTAATACAATTTAGATGAGTGTGGGGTATAAAAGTTCACCTTTTGTATATTTGTCATGAATGGGAAAATTAGCTAAAGAGACCAAAACAGTTTATCTGTACTAGCTGTAAACATGTTTATTTCATTTACTGCAAGCACTCCATAATGCTTTTAGTGGCCAAAATCTACACAAGTTTCCTTTAAGCAAGACTTTTATTTGACATCTCAATTCATGTCACACCAATCCTTTCCTGTTATTTGTCTGTGTGTTGTGTGAGCGTCGACAACCTTAGTATTTTCTCATTTTTATGGGTACCATTAGCACTGCTACTGACGGTGCTAAAATCCATCATGTTTTTCAGGATGATAAGACCCAATACGAGTAGATAAAGGCATCCATCAGGTTGAAACAAGACCTTTTTTTTTTCTAACAAGTGCTGTAGAGAAAGTTTGATGACTCTGACAAGCCTCACTCCTTAGTAATTTTTATTCTTAATCGTATTTGATATGCTCCGCAATCCAAAAACATGCTTAGATTGATTTAAATCAGCTCCAGCCCCCCACAACCCATGGATGGATGGATGGATGGATGGATGGATGGATGGATGGATGGATGGATGGATGGATGGATGGATGGATGGATGGATGGATGGATGGATGGATGGATGGATGGATGGA